>JAAAWM010011342.1:0-74445 GCA_036873465.1 Thinopyrum obtusiflorum | reverse complement strand
CCATGAATCTTCGTTCATGGTAGGTTGTTTTTGAGAACACCTTTTCAAAAAAACATCGGTATTGCAAGTTTAGTGTTTTTGCTAGTTGGTAGGCCACATTTGATGATGTGACGCGGAGGTCTCCCATTTTTTTGAATTTTTTACGGTGTTTTCAAAAACCAGCCGATTTCATCGTGGCGGCCGTCCGTGGCTAGGGTTTGAGTCGTGCCAATCTGTTGTCGATTCTGTGATGAAATGCCTACCTGTGAAGCTAAAAAGGATTTTTAGCGAAAATAACGGGCAAGCTATGGAGGATCCACAGTTCAAATTCCAGCCGGTTCCAACTGAATCGGCCGAAGATTGTCTGCATCGCCGGGAGTAGCTACGAGGGTCGGAAAGGCATGATTTTTGGCGACCGTCCATAAAATAGGGTCTACTTTGAGATAGACATGGAATGGCGCCGTTCGGGGTGACCCTCCTTGTAGCCGCTTAACGGAAAACGCATGTTTTTAGCATTCAAAACATGAAAAACGGTATTTTTTGTGTAACAAGTTGGAACCTAGCTTTGGCAACATTGTTTGCCATCACAAGACGGAGGCATGCGCCAAATTTGGACATATTATCACAAAGTATTCAATGAATGCGGCCATATCATTACTAGTTTGGCTTGAAAGCCATGAATCTTCGTTCATGGTAGGTTATTTTTTAGAACACCTTTTCAAAAAAACATCGGTATTGCAGGTTTAGTATTTTTGCTAGTTGGTAGGCCACATTTGATGATGTGACGCGGAGGTCTCCCATTTTTTTGATTTTTTTTGAATTTTTTACGGTGTTTTCAAAAACCGGCCGATTTCGTCGCAGCAGCCGTCCGTGGCTAGGGTTTGAGTCGTGCCAATCTGTTGTCGATTCTGTGATGAAATGCCTACCTGTGAAGCTAAAAATGATTTTTAGCGAAAATAACGGGCAAGCTATGGAGGACCCGCAGTTCAAATTCTAGCCGGTTCCAGCTGAATCGGCCGAAGGTTGTCTGAATGGCCGGGAGTAGCTACGAGGGTCGGAAAAGCATGATTTTTGGCGACCGTCCGTACAATAGGGTCTACTTTGATATAGACATGGAATGGCGCCGTTTGGGGTGGCCCTCCTTGTAGCGGCTTCATGAAAAACGCATGTTTTTAGCATTCGAAAAATGAAAAATAGTTTTTTTTGTGAAACAAGTTGGAACCTAGCTTTGGCAACATTGTTTGCCATCACAAGATGGAGGCAAGCGCCAAATTTGGGCATATTATCACAAACTATTCAACGAATGTGGCCATATCATTGCTAGTTTGGCTTGAAAGCCATGAATCTTCGTTCATGGTAGGTTGTTTTTGAGAACACCTTTTCAAAAAAAAACATCGGTATTGCAAGTTTAGTATTTTTGCTAGTTGGTAGGCCACATTTGACGATGTGACGCGGAGGTCTCCCATTTTTTTGATTTTTTTTGAATTTTTTACGGTGTTTTAAAAAATCGGTCGATTTCGTCGCGGCGGCCGTCCGTGGCTAGGGTTTGAGTCGTGCCAATCTGTTGTCGATTCTGTGATGAAATGCCTACCTGTGAAGCTAAAAAGGATTTTTAGCAAAAATAACGGGCAAGCTATGGAGGACCCGCAGTTCAAATTCCAGCCGGTTCCAGCTGAATCAGCCGAAGGTTGTCTGAATGGCCGGGAGTAGCTACGAGGGTCGGAAAAGCATGATTTTTGGTGACTGTCCGTAAAATAGGGTCTACTTTGAGATAGACATGGAATGGCGCCATTCGGGGTGACCCTCCTTGTAGCCACTTCACGAAAAATGCATGTTTTTAGCATTCAAAACATGAAAAACGGTTTTTTTGTGAAACAACTTGGAACCTAGCTTTGGCAACATTGTTTGCCATCACAAGATGGAGGCATGCGCCAAATTTGGGCATATTATCACAAACTATTCAACGATTGCGGCCATATCATTTCTAGTTTGGCTTGAAAGCCATGAATCTTCGTTCATGGTAGGTTGTTTTTGAGAACACCTTTTCAAAAAAACATCGGTATTGCAAGTTTAGTATTTTTGCTAGTTGGTAGGCCACATTTGATGATGTGACGTGGAGGTCTCCCATTTTTTTGATTTTTTTTGAATTTTTTATGGTGTTTTCAAAAACCGGTCGATTTCATCACGGCGGCCGTCCGTGGCTAGGGTTTGAGTCGTGCCAATCTGTTGTCGATTCTGTGATGAAATGCCTACCTGTGAAGCTAAAAAGGATTTTTAGTGAAAATAACGGGCAAGCTATGGAGGACCTGCAGTTCAAATTCCAGCCGGTTCCAGCTGAATCGGCCGAAGGTTGTCTGAATGGCCGGGAGTAGCTACGAGGGTCGGAAAAGCATGATTTTTGGCGACCGTCCATAAAATAGGGTCTACTTTGATATAGACATGGAATGGCGCCGTTTGGGGTGGCCCTCCTTGTAGCCGCTTCATGAAAAACGCATGTTTTTAGCATTCAAAAAATGAAAAACGGTTTTTTTGTGAAACAAGTTGGAACCTAGCTTTGGCAACATTGTTTGCCATCACAAGATGGAGGCATGCGCCAAATTTGGGCATATTATCACAAACTATTCAACGAATGCAGCCATATCATTGCTAGTTTGGCTTGAAAGCCATGAATCTTCGTTCGTGGTAGGTTGTTTTTGAGAACACCTTTTCAAAAAAACATCGGTATTGCAAGTTTAGTATTTTTGCTAGTTGGTAGGCCACATTTGATGATGTGACGCAGAGGTCTCCCATTTTTTTGATTTTTTTTGAATTTTTTACGGTGTTTTCAAAAACCGGCCGATTTCATCGCGGCGGCCGTCCGTGGCTAGGGTTTGAGTCGTGCCAATCTGTTGTCGATTCTGTGATGAAATGCCTACCTGTGAAGCTAAAAAAGGATTTTTAGCAAAAATAATGGGCAAGCTATGGAGGACCCACAGTTCAAATTCTAGCCGGTTCCAGCTGAGTCGGCCGAAGGTTGTCTGAATCGCCGGGAGTAGCTACGAGGGTCGGAAAAGCATGATTTTTGGCGACCGTCCGTAAAATAGGGTCTACTTTGAGATAGACATGGAATGGCGCCGTTCGGGGTGACCCTCCTTGTAGCCGCTTCACGAAAAACGCATGTTTTTAGCATTCAAAACATGAAAAACGGTTTTTTTTGTGAAACAAGTTGGAACCTAGCTTTGGCAACATTGTTTGCCATCACAAGATGGAGGCATGCGCCAAATTTGGGCATATTATCACAAACTATTCAACGAATGCGGCCATATCATTGCTAGTTTGGCTTGAAAGCCATGAATCTTCATTCATGGTAGGTTGTTTTTGAGAACACCTTTTCAAAAAAACATCGGTATTGCATGTTTAGTATTTTTGCTAGTTGGTAGGCCACATTTGATGATGTGACACGGAGGTCTCCCATTTTTTTAATTTTTTTAATTTTTTACGGTGTTTTCAAAAACCGGCCGATTTCATCGCGGCGGCCGTCCGTGGCTAGGGTTTGAGTCGTGCCAATCTGTTGTCGATTCTGTGATGAAATGCCTGCCTATGAAGCTAAAAAGGATTTTTAGCGAAAATAACAGGCAAGCTATGGAGGACCCGCAATTCAATTTCCAGCCGGTTCCAGCTGAATCGGCTGAAGGTTGTCTGAATGGCCGGGAGTAGCTACGAGGGTCGAAAAAGCATGATTTTTGGCGACCGTCCGTAAAATAGGGTCTACTTTGAGATAGACATGGAAAGGCGCCGTTTGGGGTGACCCTCCTTGTAGCCGCTTCATGAAAAACGCATGTTTTTAGCATTCAAAAAATGAAAAATGGTTTTTTTGTGAAACAAGTTGGAACCTAGCTTTGGCAACATTGTTTGCCATCACAAGACGGAGGCATGCGCCAAATTTGGGCATATTATCACAAACTATTCAACGAATGCGGCCATATCATTGCTAGTTTGGCTTGAAAGCCATGAATCTTCGTTCATGGTAGGTTGTTTTTGAGAACACCTTTTCAAAAAAAACATCGGTATTGCAAGTTTAGTATTTTTGCTAGTTGGTAGGCCACATTTGATGATGTGACGCGGAGGTCTCCCTTTTTTTTGATTTCTTTTAATTTTTTTACGGTGTTTTCAAAAACCGGCCGATTTTGTCGCGGCGGCCGTCCGTGGCTAGGGTTTGAGTCATGTTTTTAGCATTCAAAAAATGAAACTTATATTGTTTCATACATGAGCATGCACAAAAACCCATAATTTTATCTTTCATCCATGAGCATGCATAAAAAATTTCAATTCCCATCAATTACCAAACTGAATATTCATAATTAAGAAACTGACATGTTTAGATGACACTGTCATACAGCATCCATGAGCATGCACAAAATTAAACCTGACATACTTAACATTGACATGTTCAGATTACACTAACAAGCTTAAACCTAACATGCTTAACATTGCCACTTCATTTCTTAACATCTTCACTCCTCCTTCTTCTCCTTCATCAACCTGATGCGCTCAGAGTGGCGAATCCCAACGCGGATGTACTCCTCTACCACAATTGGCATGGTCCTGTCGCCAAGCTGTGGGATTGCAGGCGCCACCACCATCACGAGGTCATTGTCAGGCACCACCATTGCGAGGTCATCATTAGGCACCACAATCGCGAGGTCATCGTCAGCCACCATAGCAAGGTCGTCATCCGCCACCACCATAGTAGGGTCGTCGTTAGCCACCACCATAGCAAGGTCGTCGTCAACCAGAATAGGCTGCTCCTCGTCATCCCCGCTCTGCTCCTCGTCATCCCCGCTCTGCTCCTCGTCATCCCCGCTCTGCTCCTCGTCATCCCCGCTGCTGCTCCCATTGCCTGGCCAAATGCAACAAAGTGTGAACATGGTGTTGTCGTCGTGCTGGTAGAGGAAGCCAAAAGGACAGGAAGAAGAGAGGCAGAGAGCTTACTGGCATCGTGGTCGTGTTGGTAGTACATGCGGCACATGGTGTTGTCGAACATCTTCACGGTGAACATGGCATCGCCGTCGTAGCGGAAGACAAGGAAGTGCCCGAGCTGTAGCTCATGGGCGCGGGCGAAATGATCCCAGCCGGGCCCTAGGTACATGTGGCCTTCGCCATCAAACACCACCAACATGTCCCACAGCCTGCGAAGCCCGCTGTCGGCCTCCCGCAGCTTCACTTTGTGGGGCTCATGGCCGGCGAGCATCTTCGCAAACTTGTCAGGCAGCCTCTGCAGCGAGGGTCCAGCAGTGGTTAATTGTGCCAATCAAGCACTAGACAGCAGAGTGATGATAATTAAAGAGATGAGTGATGATAAATATACCTGCCTACTGCAAGATTTCTCAATTACGATCTCGAAGAACTCGAAACCTTCCAAGCCAGCCATCTCACTTCTCTGAAAAGCAGCATTGTAATTAAACAACAAGTTACCATAAACAGGACTGGACATAAATAGGAAACAAGCACTTCAAAAAAGTAGAATATTTACTACATGTGTTTGCCAGGGCCTCAATTTGGAATACTACTATAAATGGCAATGGCCTCAATTTGCTCCTACTATATCTTGGCAAAGGGGCAATCATCATCAGCAACAAGAATAACAACATCATGTGCACCCATCAACATCAACAGCACCCATCAGGTAACCACAACAAAAATAACAACAGCAACATCATCAGGTGACCACCAACAGCAACAGCACTAAAATCTACTATAAATGGACCAGAACACAGCTAGAACCATATCTACTATAAATGAAATTGTTCCATATCTATAAATGAACATATCTAAACATTGGCATAAATGACAGAAAATATCCCTATCTAAACCCATCCATATCTGAACATTGGCATAAACATATCTGAACATATCTATAAATCTACTATAAATGGCAGAAAAGGTATTAAGGCACAAATTTCTTTATAGAGGGAGTACAACCTACTGCATCAAACCTAACCATAAATATCAACATTTCTTCATGGCAAGTCAAAACCACACTCATTTCTACTTTTCAGCACTACATGGTATATTTATGTCACAATCCAAAGAGGAAGGCCAGCATTAGGCATTGCCTTGCAAGCTACATTGAGGCAAACAAGGTTGGTTTCATCATCAAATCTGTCACTGAGCTTTCCTGATACTTTAATTAAACACAACCTAGTGCATCTAACCCCAACCAAAAATAACAAAAATTCCTCATGGCAAGTCAAGCCTACACTCCACTAGTACAGTAATACATGGAAACCAAGCTAGGCGCCCAAAATTAAGATCAGAAACACCAATTAGCTACTCCATCTCGTACTAAAAAAATGTATCAAATATCCCATATCAGAAAAGTTTAGTACAAAGTTGTACTAAACCAGTGACAATTAAGATGGATTAGAGGGAGTATCAAATTTGAACAGAGGAAGGAGTCGGCGGATTCATATCCATAATTTGAACCATAATCCTTAACTGAATCAATTCCCACTAATCAAACCCTAATATAATCCAACCCTAATCTAATCTAATGCAGTCCTAATCAAACCCTAATCTAATCCAATCCCTATCTAATCTAATCCAATCTAGGCGGCGGCAAGAACCCTAATCTAACCAGTAGCAGAAAACTAAGTTAAGAGGAAGGAGAGAGAGAGAGAGGAAGGATTCATACCTCACACTACAAAAAAAATACACTTCCGTGATGATACGTGTTTGTCACAGTAGGTCACGTTTTCTGTCATGCATGTACATCCATGACAAATTTATGATAGAATCAAGATAGTCATACCTGTGCTGTCGTAGAAGTGTTCCATGACATTACCAAAATTATCATCACGGAAGTGTCCACTTCCATGACGATAAATCGCGCGTCACAGAAGTGCTTTCGTCAAGGGTGACCGACACGTGGCATCCACAGTAACGGAATGCCGTTAAGCTATCGGGTCCAGTTTTGGATCCGATAACCCGTTAACACCCCAGACCAATGGGGATATTCCACGTGTAAAATCATCATTGGCTGGAGGAAACATGTGTCAGCTCCGTGTTGGCACAGGTGTCACTCATCCAATGGGCGAGATGCGCCTATGATATGTTAACACGTGGACCAGCCCAAAAGTGGCCCATAAAGTTTAAATGGGCCGGCCCAACTAAAGGCCCACAAGATTTTGCGGACCATAATGGGATGGCCCAGCTAAAGGCCCACAAGATTTTGCGGGCCATAATGGGCCGGCCCAGGTAAAGGCCCACAAGATTTTTGCGGGCCATAATGGGCCGGCCCAGGTGAAGGCCCACAAGATTTTTGTGGACCATAATGGGCCAGCCTAGCTAAAGGCCCATGAGATTTCGCCAACATTAATGGGCCGGCCCAGCTGTAGGCCCACAAGATTTTGAGGACCCTAGTAGGCCGGCCCATTAACTGGCTGCCATGTTTTGGGCCAAATGCCGGCCCATATTTGATCCGGTCCATTAATGGCCTACCACGTTCCGGGCCAAATAATGGCCCATATGAGATCCGGCCCGTTAAAAGCCTACCATGTTCTGGGCCAAATTACGGCCCAGATCAGGTCCGACCCTTTAAGAGGCTTTGGGCTAAATTATGGCCCATATCAGATTCGGCCCATCAACTGGACACTACGCTTTTGGGCCCATTTGCTAAAGGCCCATTTAGTAATTCGGCCTGATATTAGTTTCGGCCTGTTAAGGGCCCGTTTAACATTTTGGCCCTATATTAATTTTGGCCTGTTAAAAGCCCGTCATATAGTTGGGCCTAACTACGGCCCGGTTTGCATCCGGCCTGCTCGCAGCCGATAATCTGATTGGGCCAAACAAGGACCGAGACAATTTTGGCCTGTTATAAGCCCATGATTTGATTGGCACATTCATGGGCCAGGGTCTATTTCAGCCTGCTGCCGGCCCGTGAGGTGTTCGGCACGTTTCAGGCCCAACCTACTTTTCAGCCTCCTAAAGGCCCATGGAGTTTTCTTGGGAAAATAGGGCCGGCAGTTTACTCGGCCTATTAAAGGCCCGAATCTACTAGTGGGCCAGTTTACATTTAGGCCTGTTAACGGACCAAGATGACGGGGCCCATGATGCGGATCATACATGGTGATTTGCATGACGGCCCGATTATGTACCGTAATTTTACGGTTTGGCCGGTTTACTGCGAAGACAGGATATATATACAGTAAAATAACTGCAGCATTGTGAATAAGAAAAAAACCTAGACTATACAATAAAGAAATTACGGCATATTACATCCACTGGGCATCAAAGTTCGCCACTATGATAATAAAGCACAAGAAGACAGCAGATTACATACACTAGGCATCAAAGATCGCCACCAGTGCAACTAAACATGCCGACAAAATAATATACAAAACCGACAGCACTTCAATAGAGTTCAAGAAAGGTTAGCCCTACTCGGGAGCTGCAGCGCAAGCAGCTGAGCAAGCTGGTGAGACTGCACTTGTTTGGGGGGGGGGGGGGGGGGGGGGGGGGGGGGGGGGGGGGGGGGGGGGGGGGGGGGGGGGGGGGGGGGGGGGGGGGGGGGGGGGGGGGGGGGGGGGGGGGGGGGGGGGGGGGGGGGGGGGGGGGGGGGGGGGGGGGGGGGGGGGGGGGGGGGGGGGGGGGGGGGGGGGGGGGGGGGGGGGGGGGGGGGGGGGGGGGGGGGGGGGGGGGGGGGGGGGGGGGGGGGGGGGGGGGGGGGGGGGGGGGGGGGGGGGGGGGGGGGGGGGGGGGGGGGGGGGGGGGGGGGGGGGGGGGGGGAAAATAAGATCACTTGCTCTGTATAGTTTAATTTACATGGTATGAAGAAGGAATTTGGTTGTACAACTGAAACTTAAATTAAGAAGGACAAACTTTTGTTTATGAACTAGAGTACATAATAAACTTTAAACATGCAATTTGATGCAAACACCAAAAATAAACAGCTGTTGCAGTCATGCCTAACCAAATATACACAACAAAGTTTGAAGGCTTGGGGGGGGGGGGGGGGGGGGGGGGGGGGGGGGGGGGGGGGGGGGGGGGGGGGGGGGGGGGGGGGGCAATTCAAGAAGTTTACCACAGAATCTTCTTCATAAGCATTGCCTTTATTCTACATTTTGTTAAGAGTAAATATAGATGTGACAATATAAGAAAAATGGAGAATATTTAAGATAAGATGAAGAGTGATGCTACATAACCAAGTAGCTATAAATGTAAGTACAGCAATACAGGCAAAAGGTACAGCCAAGAGCAATGCAGAGCTAAACTTCTTCAGTACCATCGGTGTTATCCAACCTATTGGTAAGAGTAAATATAGATCTTATGTGTAGAAAATGAAGGGCAAAGGAAAATAAGCTGCAGAGTGATGGTACATGAACAACTACCTGTCAATATAAGTACACTGATAAAGGACAGCAGGTACTTACAAGAACAATGCAGAGCTAAAAAAATTCATTGGCATTGGATATATTCTACACTAATGTAACCATTCATATAGATCAGATAATTTGGAGCGAACAATTGATAAGCAAGCTATCATGCATACTGCTGTCACATAATGAACCAGGTATGTATGCAAGTACAGTGATACAGGACAACAGGTACTAACAAGAGCAAAGCAGCGGGCAGCATATTTGCGATATCCTGTCGTTCTTTTCAAACCGGAATTCTTTTTCGAGCAGATTTCCTGCAAAAAAGATCCGTAAGGCACATGCGGAAAAGTAGAAGTTCAAATTGTCATGCGATAACATAGGCAGTACCTCATCCTCGGAACGAGACCAGTGCATAACAAGGTTTTTCCATTCAATGTCTTCTAAATTTAGCACTGGAGACTTCACCAGAAATTCATTTATAGACTTGCCATCAAAGTGTGATTTCCTCAGGTAACACCGATACTGCTGCAATGCTTCCTTGAAAAGCGCAAGCAAGCTTTGCTCGTCATGACTATCCAGATTGACCCTCGCCTACTTACAACAATATAAATGTAAATCATTGATGTGTTCAATCAGCAGAAAACAGGAAAATAATCACCATGAATAATAGCACTTACACGTAAGTGGGACAGGAAGATGTGAAAATGGTGTTTGTCTTCACTATAATCTTCCCATGATGGGAATATATGCACGTAGTCCCTAACAACATTGAAAGCATTGTCTTTTAAACTGGGAATAACTGGAATGGGGTTCCAATCTGTAGGAATTGGCCGTCTCTACAGTTGGGATAGGTCTTCGGCCGGTGGACTTGCTGTACTTTTTGCTGGAGTGGGGGGGGGGGGGGGGGGGGGGGGGGGGGGGGGGGGGGGGGGGGGGGGGGGGGGGGGGGGGGGGGGGGGGGGGGGGGGGGGGGGGGGGGGGGGGGGGGGGGGGGGGGGGGGGGGGGGGGGGGGGGGGGGGGGGGGGGGGGGGGGGGGGGGGGGGGGGGGGGGGGGGGGGGGGGGGGGGGGGGGGGGGGGGGGGGGGGGGGGGGGGGGGGGGGGGGGGGGGGGGGGGGGGGGGGGGGGGGGGGGGGGGGGGGGGGGGGGGGGGGGGGGGGGGGGGGGGGGGGGGGGGGGGGGGGGGGGGGGGGGGGGGGGGGGGGGGGGGGGGGGGGGGGGGGGGGGGGGGGGGGGGGGGGGGGGGGGGGGGGGGGGGGGGGGGGGGGGGGGGGGGGGGGGGGGGGGGGGGGGGGGGGGGGGGGGGGGGGGGGGGGGGGGGGGGGGGGGGGGGGGGGGGGGGGGGGGGGGGGGGGGGGGGGGGGGGGGGGGGGGGGGGGGGGGGGGGGGGGGGGGGGGGGGGGGGGGGGGGGGGGGGGGGGGGGGGGGGGGGGGGGGGGGGGGGGGGGGGGGGGGGGGGGGGGGGGGGGGGGGGGGGGGGGGGGGGGGGGGGGGGGGGGGGGGGGGGGGGGGGGGGGGGGGGGGGGGGGGGGGGGGGGGGGGGGGGGGGGGGGGGGGGGGGGGGGGGGGGGGGGGGGGGGGGGGGGGGGGGGGGGGGGGGGGGGGGGGGGGGGGGGGGGGGGGGGGGGGGGGGGGGGGGGGGGGGGGGGGGGGGGGGGGGGGGGGGGGGGGGGGGGGGGGGGGGGGGGGGGGGGGGGGGGGGGGGGGGGGGGGGGGGGGGGGGGGGGGGGGGGGGGGGGGGGGGGGGGGGGGGGGGGGGGGGGGGGGGGGGGGGGGGGGGGGGGGGGGGGGGGGGGGGGGGGGGGGGGGGGGGGGGGGGGGGGGGGGGGGGGGGGGGGGGGGGGGGGGGGGGGGGGGGGGGGGGGGGGGGGGGGGGGGGGGGGGGGGGGGGGGGGGGGGGGGGGGGGGGGGGGGGGGGGGGGGGGGGGGGGGGGGGGGGGGGGGGCTCCCTCCGTTCCAAAATATAAGTCTTGGTAGAGATTTCCACTATGGATCACGTACAGATGTATCCAGATACATTTTAGAGTGTAGATTCACTCATTTTGCTCCATATGTAGTCCATGGTGGAATCTATACAAAGACTTGTATTTAGTAACGGAGAGAGTACTTATTAAAGAAGAACGGAAGAGGAACATGCTAAAGAAGAGCAGGCAGATTTTGGATAATAAAATGTTCGTTGCGCAGTGCCCACACATGATGAACCAGAGCGCATTAAGAAAGCAACTCCCTGCTGTCTCTCTATATGTGGTGCACGTGCTTTTTTGAAAGTAAAGTAGGAACATTAGCTGACCAATTAAATGTTATCTGTTTTAGTAATATCAGCATCATATCAGATTCATACTTGAGCAACAAGTTTGGAATTATGAGTGGCACGTTGTTTAGCTTGATGGATTCAGGAGCAGTGCTAAGCAGGTACGATGATGGTACTGAATATAAAGGCATGTCTGCATTTGGGTCAGTCGACCATTTCAAGCGGTTGGATGAAGATCCTATGTCTCCTAACCCTTCTTCTTCCTCGTCTCTGATTCTTCCCATACAGAACACCGCACGGGCCGCCGGCCGGACCATCGGCCCCCACCGCCTGTGTTCCTCCGCCAGGGGGGGGGGGGGGGGGGGGGGGGGGGGGGGGGGGGGGAGGCCCCACCACCGCCCCCCCCAACAACCAAAGTCCCCACTCGAGCCCCTTCGTTCGCACAGGCGAACTCTGGCGAGCTCTGAAAAATCGACTGACCCAATTTTGAAATTTAGTTTACTGTGATTTACCTAGTGTGGAATATAAAAGGCGAAAACCATAAGCATTGGGAGTATAGTGTTGAGCATGCCATGGCGGATCTGAAGGTGCAAACCGGACAAAGGCAACTTCGCAACCAATGTTTGCTCTCAACTAGCAAGTAAGTGATGGACAAGAAATCAGAGTAAAGCAGTGGCGATCTATTTTCTTGCTGTGATAAATAAGTTGAGCAGATACGAAAGAGTACCGCCTCTGGTGCGGCGCCGTGTATGCATCAGCTGAGAATTTGACGGTGCTGCGGTAGCGATGGCTGTCGGCGGCGTGGAAGCAGGGGGGGGGGGGGGGGGGGGGGGGGGGGGGGGGGGGGGGGGGGGGGGGGGGGGGGGGGGGGGGGGGGGGGGGGGGGGGGGGGGGGGGGGGGGGGGGGGGGGGGGGGGGGGGGGGGGGGGGGGGGGGGGGGGGGGGGGGGGGGGGGGGGGGGGGGGGGGGGGGGGGGGGGGGGGGGGGGGGGGGGGGGGGGGGGGGGGGGGGGGGGGGGGGGGGGGGGGGGGGGGGGGGGGGGGGGGGGGGGGGGGGGGGGGGGGGGGGGGGGGGGGGGGGGGGGGGGGGGGGGGGGGGGGGGGGGGGGGGGGGGGGGGGGGGGGGGGGGGGGGGGGGGGGGGGGGGGGGGGGGGGGGGGGGGGGGGGGGGGGGGGGGGGGGGGGGGGGGGGGGGGGGGGGGGGGGGGGGGGGGGGGGGGGGGGGGGGGGGGGGGGGGGGGGGGGGGGGGGGGGGGGGGGGGGGGGGGGGGGGGGGGGGGGGGGGGCATGCTCCAGCCCACGCCACTATCTCTTAAAGACAAAAACACATGCTCAATTATCGGGCCTTCTTCCCTGCATTCTCACATGCATGCATATTGTCATACCGATCCGTCTCTCCCATGTCGTTGATCTTATGACTTATGTATTCTTTCTTTTATCTTGATCATGCGCGCGCGCACACACACACATGCCACATATACATGTATACCTCTCACACATGCACGTTCAAGGTCTCTATGTCTCCATACGTAGTTAATTACCCTCAACCCTAACGCCACATCGAATCGTTCTCTTCTTGTGTGCACATAACTTCCGCCTGGATGGGTAAAACACACACTCACACTTAACAATCTCCTTCTAGCTACCCCCCTCTCACTCTTCCCCTATATCCCTGAAACCAATAAGACAATCCCTTCGTTTAATTCCCGCCTACATGCACCATCGATATATAGTAGTCTTCCTCGGTGTCTCTCGAACAAACACGTTCTCTCGATGTCGACTCCTCTCATGCGCACACACCTTCTCTTCCCTCTCTACGGGCATTTTCTCTCTCGCACCCCATCGTTGGTGGCCTTTGCCATACACATCACCTCTCTATGATGAAGCCATGCACACTTAAATTACGTCCGCCACCGAGGACCCCGCGACACACACACACACACCCCCCCCACACACACACGCACACACGCACGCACGCACCCACCCACACACACACACACACACAAACACACACACACACTAAGACTCCATCACACACACACGCACACACACACACACACACACACACACACACACTAACACACCCTCTCTCGGGGGGGGGGGGGGGGGGGGGGGGGGGGGGGGGGGGGGGGGGGGGGGGGGGGGGGGGGGGGGGGGGGGGGGGGGGGGGGGGGGGGGGGGGGGGGGGGGGGGGGGGGGGGGGGGGGGGGGGGGGGGGGGGGGGGGGGGGGGGGGGGGGGGGGGGGGGGGGGGGGGGGGGGGGGGGGGGGGGGGGGGGGGGGGGGGGGGGGGGGGGGGGGGGGGGGGGGGGGGGGGGGGGGGGGGGGGGGGGGGGGGGGGGGGGGGGGGGGGGGGGGGGGGGGGGGGGGGGGGGGGGGGGGGGGGGGGGGGGGGGGGGGGGGGGGGGGGGGGGGGGGGGGGGGGGGGGGGGGGGGGGGGGGGGGGGGGGGGGGGGGGGGGGGGGGGGGGGGGGGGGGGGGGGGGGGGGGGGGGGGGGGGGGGGGGGGGGGGGGGGGGGGGGGGGGGGGGGGGGGGGGGGGGGGGGGGGGGGGGGGGGGGGGGGGGGGGGGGGGGGGGGGGGGGGGGGGGGGGGGGGGGGGGGGGGGGGGGGGGGGGGGGGGGGGGGGGGGGGGGGGGGGGGGGGGGGGGGGGGGGGGGGGGGGGGGGGGGGGGGGGGGGGGGGGGGGGGGGGGGGGGGGGGGGGGGGGGGGGGGGGGGGGGGGGGGGGGGGGGGGGGGGGGGGGGGGGGGGGGGGGGGGGGGGGGGGGGGGGGGGGGGGGGGGGGGGGGGGGGGGGGGGGGGGGGGGGGGGGGGGGGGGGGGGGGGGGGGGGGGGGGGGGGGGGGGGGGGGGGGGGGGGGGGGGGGGGGGGGGGGGGGGGGGGGGGGGGGGGGGGGGGGGGGGGGGGGGGGGGGGGGGGGGGGGGGGGGGGGGGGGGGGGGGGGGGGGGGGGGGGGGGGGGGGGGGGGGGGGGGGGGGGGGGGGGGGGGGGGGGGGGGGGGGGGGGGGGGGGGGGGGGGGGGGGGGGGGGGGGGGGGGGGGGGGGGGGGGGGGGGGGGGGGGGGGGGGGGGGGGGGGGGGGGGGGGGGGGGGGGGGGGGGGGGGGGGGGGGGGGGGGGGGGGGGGGGGGGGGGGGGGGGGGGGGGGGGGGGGGGGGGGGGGGGGGGGGGGGGGGGGGGGGGGGGGGGGGGGGGGGGGGGGGGGGGGGGGGGGGGGGGGGGGGGGGGGGGGGGGGGGGGGGGGGGGGGGGGGGGGGGGGGGGGGGGGGGGGGGGGGGGGGGGGGGGGGGGGGGGGGGGGGGGGGGGGGGGGGGGGGGGGGGGGGGGGGGGGGGGGGGGGGGGGGGGGGGGGGGGGGGGGGGGGGGGGGGGGGGGGGGGGGGGGGGGGGGGGGGGGGGGGGGGGGGGGGGGGGGGGGGGGGGGGGGGGGGGGGGGGGGGGGGGGGGGGGGGGGGGGGGGGGGGGGGGGGGGGGGGGGGGGGGGGGGGGGGGGGGGGGGGGGGGGGGGGGGGGGGGGGGGGGGGGGGGGGGGGGGGGGGGGGGGGGGGGGGGGGGGGGGGGGGGGGGGGGGGGGGGGGGGGGGGGGGGGGGGGGGGGGGGGGGGGGGGGGGGGGGGGGGGGGGGGGGGGGGGGGGGGGGGGGGGGGGGGGGGGGGGGGGGGGGGGGGGGGGGGGGGGGGGGGGGGGGGGGGGGGGGGGGGGGGGGGGGGGGGGGGGGGGGGGGGGGGGGGGGGGGGGGGGGGGGGGGGGGGGGGGGGGGGGGGGGGGGGGGGGGGGGGGGGGGGGGGGGGGGGGGGGGGGGGGGGGGGGGGGGGGGGGGGGGGGGGGGGGGGGGGGGGGGGGGGGGGGGGGGGGGGGGGGGGGGGGGGGGGGGGGGGGGGGGGGGGGGGGGGGGGGGGGGGGGGGGGGGGGGGGGGGGGGGGGGGGGGGGGGGGGGGGGGGGGGGGGGGGGGGGGGGGGGGGGGGGGGGGGGGGGGGGGGGGGGGGGGGGGGGGGGGGGGGGGGGGGGGGGGGGGGGGGGGGGGGGGGGGGGGGGGGGGGGGGGGGGGGGGGGGGGGGGGGGGGGGGGGGGGGGGGGGGGGGGGGGGGGGGGGGGGGGGGGGGGGGGGGGGGGGGGGGGGGGGGGGGGGGGGGGGGGGGGGGGGGGGGGGGGGGGGGGGGGGGGGGGGGGGGGGGGGGGGGGGGGGGGGGGGGGGGGGGGGGGGGGGGGGGGGGGGGGGGGGGGGGGGGGGGGGGGGGGGGGGGGGGGGGGGGGGGGGGGGGGGGGGGGGGGGGGGGGGGGGGGGGGGGGGGGGGGGGGGGGGGGGGGGGGGGGGGGGGGGGGGGGGGGGGGGGGGGGGGGGGGGGGGGGGGGGGGGGGGGGGGGGGGGGGGGGGGGGGGGGGGGGGGGGGGGGGGGGGGGGGGGGGGGGGGGGGGGGGGGGGGGGGGGGGGGGGGGGGGGGGGGGGGGGGGGGGGGGGGGGGGGGGGGGGGGGGGGGGGGGGGGGGGGGGGGGGGGGGGGGGGGGGGGGGGGGGGGGGGGGGGGGGGGGGGGGGGGGGGGGGGGGGGGGGGGGGGGGGGGGGGGGGGGGGGGGGGGGGGGGGGGGGGGGGGGGGGGGGGGGGGGGGGGGGGGGGGGGGGGGGGGGGGGGGGGGGGGGGGGGGGGGGGGGGGGGGGGGGGGGGGGGGGGGGGGGGGGGGGGGGGGGGGGGGGGGGGGGGGGGGGGGGGGGGGGGGGGGGGGGGGGGGGGGGGGGGGGGGGGGGGGGGGGGGGGGGGGGGGGGGGGGGGGGGGGGGGGGGGGGGGGGGGGGGGGGGGGGGGGGGGGGGGGGGGGGGGGGGGGGGGGGGGGGGGGGGGGGGGGGGGGGGGGGGGGGGGGGGGGGGGGGGGGGGGGGGGGGGGGGGGGGGGGGGGGGGGGGGGGGGGGGGGGGGGGGGGGGGGGGGGGGGGGGGGGGGGGGGGGGGGGGGGGGGGGGGGGGGGGGGGGGGGGGGGGGGGGGGGGGGGGGGGGGGGGGGGGGGGGGGGGGGGGGGGGGGGGGGGGGGGGGGGGGGGGGGGGGGGGGGGGGGGGGGGGGGGGGGGGGGGGGGGGGGGGGGGGGGGGGGGGGGGGGGGGGGGGGGGGGGGGGGGGGGGGGGGGGGGGGGGGGGGGGGGGGGGGGGGGGGGGGGGGGGGGGGGGGGGGGGGGGGGGGGGGGGGGGGGGGGGGGGGGGGGGGGGGGGGGGGGGGGGGGGGGGGGGGGGGGGGGGGGGGGGGGGGGGGGGGGGGGGGGGGGGGGGGGGGGGGGGGGGGGGGGGGGGGGGGGGGGGGGGGGGGGGGGGGGGGGGGGGGGGGGGGGGGGGGGGGGGGGGGGGGGGGGGGGGGGGGGGGGGGGGGGGGGGGGGGGGGGGGGGGGGGGGGGGGGGGGGGGGGGGGGGGGGGGGGGGGGGGGGGGGGGGGGGGGGGGGGGGGGGGGGGGGGGGGGGGGGGGGGGGGGGGGGGGGGGGGGGGGGGGGGGGGGGGGGGGGGGGGGGGGGGGGGGGGGGGGGGGGGGGGGGGGGGGGGGGGGGGGGGGGGGGGGGGGGGGGGGGGGGGGGGGGGGGGGGGGGGGGGGGGGGGGGGGGGGGGGGGGGGGGGGGGGGGGGGGGGGGGGGGGGGGGGGGGGGGGGGGGGGGGGGGGGGGGGGGGGGGGGGGGGGGGGGGGGGGGGGGGGGGGGGGGGGGGGGGGGGGGGGGGGGGGGGGGGGGGGGGGGGGGGGGGGGGGGGGGGGGGGGGGGGGGGGGGGGGGGGGGGGGGGGGGGGGGGGGGGGGGGGGGGGGGGGGGGGGGGGGGGGGGGGGGGGGGGGGGGGGGGGGGGGGGGGGGGGGGGGGGGGGGGGGGGGGGGGGGGGGGGGGGGGGGGGGGGGGGGGGGGGGGGGGGGGGGGGGGGGGGGGGGGGGGGGGGGGGGGGGGGGGGGGGGGGGGGGGGGGGGGGGGGGGGGGGGGGGGGGGGGGGGGGGGGGGGGGGGGGGGGGGGGGGGGGGGGGGGGGGGGGGGGGGGGGGGGGGGGGGGGGGGGGGGGGGGGGGGGGGGGGGGGGGGGGGGGGGGGGGGGGGGGGGGGGGGGGGGGGGGGGGGGGGGGGGGGGGGGGGGGGGGGGGGGGGGGGGGGGGGGGGGGGGGGGGGGGGGGGGGGGGGGGGGGGGGGGGGGGGGGGGGGGGGGGGGGGGGGGGGGGGGGGGGGGGGGGGGGGGGGGGGGGGGGGGGGGGGGGGGGGGGGGGGGGGGGGGGGGGGGGGGGGGGGGGGGGGGGGGGGGGGGGGGGGGGGGGGGGGGGGGGGGGGGGGGGGGGGGGGGGGGGGGGGGGGGGGGGGGGGGGGGGGGGGGGGGGGGGGGGGGGGGGGGGGGGGGGGGGGGGGGGGGGGGGGGGGGGGGGGGGGGGGGGGGGGGGGGGGGGGGGGGGGGGGGGGGGGGGGGGGGGGGGGGGGGGGGGGGGGGGGGGGGGGGGGGGGGGGGGGGGGGGGGGGGGGGGGGGGGGGGGGGGGGGGGGGGGGGGGGGGGGGGGGGGGGGGGGGGGGGGGGGGGGGGGGGGGGGGGGGGGGGGGGGGGGGGGGGGGGGGGGGGGGGGGGGGGGGGGGGGGGGGGGGGGGGGGGGGGGGGGGGGGGGGGGGGGGGGGGGGGGGGGGGGGGGGGGGGGGGGGGGGGGGGGGGGGGGGGGGGGGGGGGGGGGGGGGGGGGGGGGGGGGGGGGGGGGGGGGGGGGGGGGGGGGGGGGGGGGGGGGGGGGGGGGGGGGGGGGGGGGGGGGGGGGGGGGGGGGGGGGGGGGGGGGGGGGGGGGGGGGGGGGGGGGGGGGGGGGGGGGGGGGGGGGGGGGGGGGGGGGGGGGGGGGGGGGGGGGGGGGGGGGGGGGGGGGGGGGGGGGGGGGGGGGGGGGGGGGGGGGGGGGGGGGGGGGGGGGGGGGGGGGGGGGGGGGGGGGGGGGGGGGGGGGGGGGGGGGGGGGGGGGGGGGGGGGGGGGGGGGGGGGGGGGGGGGGGGGGGGGGGGGGGGGGGGGGGGGGGGGGGGGGGGGGGGGGGGGGGGGGGGGGGGGGGGGGGGGGGGGGGGGGGGGGGGGGGGGGGGGGGGGGGGGGGGGGGGGGGGGGGGGGGGGGGGGGGGGGGGGGGGGGGGGGGGGGGGGGGGGGGGGGGGGGGGGGGGGGGGGGGGGGGGGGGGGGGGGGGGGGGGGGGGGGGGGGGGGGGGGGGGGGGGGGGGGGGGGGGGGGGGGGGGGGGGGGGGGGGGGGGGGGGGGGGGGGGGGGGGGGGGGGGGGGGGGGGGGGGGGGGGGGGGGGGGGGGGGGGGGGGGGGGGGGGGGGGGGGGGGGGGGGGGGGGGGGGGGGGGGGGGGGGGGGGGGGGGGGGGGGGGGGGGGGGGGGGGGGGGGGGGGGGGGGGGGGGGGGGGGGGGGGGGGGGGGGGGGGGGGGGGGGGGGGGGGGGGGGGGGGGGGGGGGGGGGGGGGGGGGGGGGGGGGGGGGGGGGGGGGGGGGGGGGGGGGGGGGGGGGGGGGGGGGGGGGGGGGGGGGGGGGGGGGGGGGGGGGGGGGGGGGGGGGGGGGGGGGGGGGGGGGGGGGGGGGGGGGGGGGGGGGGGGGGGGGGGGGGGGGGGGGGGGGGGGGGGGGGGGGGGGGGGGGGGGGGGGGGGGGGGGGGGGGGGGGGGGGGGGGGGGGGGGGGGGGGGGGGGGGGGGGGGGGGGGGGGGGGGGGGGGGGGGGGGGGGGGGGGGGGGGGGGGGGGGGGGGGGGGGGGGGGGGGGGGGGGGGGGGGGGGGGGGGGGGGGGGGGGGGGGGGGGGGGGGGGGGGGGGGGGGGGGGGGGGGGGGGGGGGGGGGGGGGGGGGGGGGGGGGGGGGGGGGGGGGGGGGGGGGGGGGGGGGGGGGGGGGGGGGGGGGGGGGGGGGGGGGGGGGGGGGGGGGGGGGGGGGGGGGGGGGGGGGGGGGGGGGGGGGGGGGGGGGGGGGGGGGGGGGGGGGGGGGGGGGGGGGGGGGGGGGGGGGGGGGGGGGGGGGGGGGGGGGGGGGGGGGGGGGGGGGGGGGGGGGGGGGGGGGGGGGGGGGGGGGGGGGGGGGGGGGGGGGGGGGGGGGGGGGGGGGGGGGGGGGGGGGGGGGGGGGGGGGGGGGGGGGGGGGGGGGGGGGGGGGGGGGGGGGGGGGGGGGGGGGGGGGGGGGGGGGGGGGGGGGGGGGGGGGGGGGGGGGGGGGGGGGGGGGGGGGGGGGGGGGGGGGGGGGGGGGGGGGGGGGGGGGGGGGGGGGGGGGGGGGGGGGGGGGGGGGGGGGGGGGGGGGGGGGGGGGGGGGGGGGGGGGGGGGGGGGGGGGGGGGGGGGGGGGGGGGGGGGGGGGGGGGGGGGGGGGGGGGGGGGGGGGGGGGGGGGGGGGGGGGGGGGGGGGGGGGGGGGGGGGGGGGGGGGGGGGGGGGGGGGGGGGGGGGGGGGGGGGGGGGGGGGGGGGGGGGGGGGGGGGGGGGGGGGGGGGGGGGGGGGGGGGGGGGGGGGGGGGGGGGGGGGGGGGGGGGGGGGGGGGGGGGGGGGGGGGGGGGGGGGGGGGGGGGGGGGGGGGGGGGGGGGGGGGGGGGGGGGGGGGGGGGGGGGGGGGGGGGGGGGGGGGGGGGGGGGGGGGGGGGGGGGGGGGGGGGGGGGGGGGGGGGGGGGGGGGGGGGGGGGGGGGGGGGGGGGGGGGGGGGGGGGGGGGGGGGGGGGGGGGGGGGGGGGGGGGGGGGGGGGGGGGGGGGGGGGGGGGGGGGGGGGGGGGGGGGGGGGGGGGGGGGGGGGGGGGGGGGGGGGGGGGGGGGGGGGGGGGGGGGGGGGGGGGGGGGGGGGGGGGGGGGGGGGGGGGGGGGGGGGGGGGGGGGGGGGGGGGGGGGGGGGGGGGGGGGGGGGGGGGGGGGGGGGGGGGGGGGGGGGGGGGGGGGGGGGGGGGGGGGGGGGGGGGGGGGGGGGGGGGGGGGGGGGGGGGGGGGGGGGGGGGGGGGGGGGGGGGGGGGGGGGGGGGGGGGGGGGGGGGGGGGGGGGGGGGGGGGGGGGGGGGGGGGGGGGGGGGGGGGGGGGGGGGGGGGGGGGGGGGGGGGGGGGGGGGGGGGGGGGGGGGGGGGGGGGGGGGGGGGGGGGGGGGGGGGGGGGGGGGGGGGGGGGGGGGGGGGGGGGGGGGGGCTACCAGTACTACACCTGAAACGGTTCAAAACCTATACTCCCTTGCCAGCGCGTGCTTCCCACGTGAAACGGTCAGCGTCGCCCTGGAGCATCAGTGCCGCATTAATGCCTGGCTAGAGCGGAGGGGACCTCTCACTGGCGCCGGCTTTGAAGCGGCGCGACGGCCGAGAGAGCGCCGCTTCCCGGTGCACCGACTGCTCCGCGTCGAGACTGGCCATAGGCCCTGTTTGGATCCATGGGTTAGAGTTAGTTTGAGCTAGTTGGGGCTCAAATAGCCCTAAAGTATCCAAGCATGAGGGTTTAAATTGCAGCAAGTTGCACCGAGCCCACCAAAAAAAACTATCCCACCCAAGAGGTGCTAACTGGAGATAGTTCTCATTGGGACCACTGAAAAATCACTTCTCTCTCTCCATCAAGTGCATTTATTGTCAATCTAACCCTGTCACCCAAACACCTCTTTGGCCACAGTTAGTTCAGGGTTAGTCATGAGTTAGTCTAACCTCTAGCTAAGTTAGAGTATCCAAACAGGAGCAGTATAGGACATGCAAGTTGCTCAAAGCATACAATCAAATTCGTACGTGAAAGGATTTTTTTTTGTTTTGAAAATGGAACGTGAAAGGAATTTTTTTTAGAATGCTCTTGGCATGTCGCTAACATGTGATGAGTTAACCGACCTCAATAGACGGCAAAAACGCCAGCCCGCCGCACTTTGAGAGAGACGAGGAGGGAGAAGCGATACGGGCTGCTGGTCCCGCCCGGTAGCCATGGCCCGGCCAAAGGTAACAACATACGCCATACTCCCGCTGAAGTGGCTCTTTAATCTGGAAATTTTAGTGGTCATGCATGCATCTTTTTGTGCTAGCACTCCTATATAAGGGTTGACCGGTCGCTTCCCGCGGACGTGCGCGGGCGGTGGAAGAGGAGGGAGAAGGGAAGCGGGCTGTGGAGTAACGTTTTTTACCACAATTTCTTAGGAAGGGGGGGGGGGGGGGGGGGGGGGGGGGGGGGGGGGGGGGGGGGGGGGGGGGGGGGGGGGGGGGGGGGGGGGGGGGGGGGGGGGGGGGGGGGGGGGGGGGGGGGGGGGGGGGGGGGGGGGGGGGGGGGGGGGGGGGGGGGGGGGGGGGGGGGGGGGGGGGGGGGGGGGGGGGGGGGGGGGGGGGGGGGGGGGGGGGGGGGGGGGGGGGGGGGGGGGGGGGGGGGGGGGGGGGGGGGGGGGGGGGGGGGGGGGGGGGGGGGGGGGGGGGGGGGGGGGGGGGGGGGGGGGGGGGGGGGGGGGGGGGGGGGGGGGGGGGGGGGGGGGGGGGGGGGGGGGGGGGGGGGGGGGGGGGGGGGGGGGGGGGGGGGGGGGGGGGGGGGGGGGGGGGGGGGGGGGGGGGGGGGGGGGGGGGGGGGGGGGGGGGGGGGGGGGGGGGGGGGGGGGGGGGGGGGGGGGGGGGGGGGGGGGGGGGGGGGGGGGGGGGGGGGGGGGGGGGGGGGGGGGGGGGGGGGGGGGGGGGGGGGGGGGGGGGGGGGGGGGGGGGGGGGGGGGGGGGGGGGGGGGGGGGGGGGGGGGGGGGGGGGGGGGGGGGGGGGGGGGGGGGGGGGGGGGGGGGGGGGGGGGGGGGGGGGGGGGGGGGGGGGGGGGGGGGGGGGGGGGGGGGGGGGGGGGGGGGGGGGGGGGGGGGGGGGGGGGGGGGGGGGGGGGGGGGGGGGGGGGGGGGGGGGGGGGGGGGGGGGGGGGGGGGGGGGGGGGGGGGGGGGGGGGGGGGGGGGGGGGGGGGGGGGGGGGGGGGGGGGGGGGGGGGGGGGGGGGGGGGGGGGGGGGGGGGGGGGGGGGGGGGGGGGGGGGGGGGGGGGGGGGGGGGGGGGGGGGGGGGGGGGGGGGGGGGGGGGGGGGGGGGGGGGGGGGGGGGGGGGGGGGGGGGGGGGGGGGGGGGGGGGGGGGGGGGGGGGGGGGGGGGGGGGGGGGGGGGGGGGGGGGGGGGGGGGGGGGGGGGGGGGGGGGGGGGGGGGGGGGGGGGGGGGGGGGGGGGGGGGGGGGGGGGGGGGGGGGGGGGGGGGGGGGGGGGGGGGGGGGGGGGGGGGGGGGGGGGGGGGGGGGGGGGGGGGGGGGGGGGGGGGGGGGGGGGGGGGGGGGGGGGGGGGGGGGGGGGGGGGGGGGGGGGGGGGGGGGGGGGGGGGGGGGGGGGGGGGGGGGGGGGGGGGGGGGGGGGGGGGGGGGGGGGGGGGGGGGGGGGGGGGGGGGGGGGGGGGGGGGGGGGGGGGGGGGGGGGGGGGGGGGGGGGGGGGGGGGGGGGGGGGGGGGGGGGGGGGGGGGGGAATTCTTCATTAATTTCTTCACACTTAGAGGGTTAGTCTTCATTGATTGAAGAAAAATGTTACTTTGTGTGTTGCACATGAAAGTCATCAATTTTGCATAAGTGTTAGGATGTGTGTCCTTTCAAAGAATATTCAAAGATTCTAAGATATTTAGCTCACACCGCAAGTTGCAAAATCTCTTTTCAGCCAAGGGCTTTGTGAAGATATCAGCCAGTTGTTCTTCAGTCTTCATGTGGTCGATGAAGATATCGCCCTTCAACACATGATCTCAAAGAAAATGATGACGAATCTAGATGTGCTTTGTCTTCGAGTGCTGAACTGGGTTGTGAGCAATCTTGATGGCACTCTCATTGTCACAGTAGAGAGGCACATTCTTCAAATTGATGCCATAGTCCTTGAGGGTTTGCTTCATCCACAGCAATTGAGCATAGCAAGAACCAACAGCAATGTACTTAGCTTCAGTAGTAGAGAGTGATACACAGTTCTGCTTCTTCGAGGACCAACATACTAAGGATTGTTCGAGGAAATGGCATGTGCCTGATGTTGACTTGCGATCCACCCGATCACCAGCATAGTCAGAGTCAGAATATCCAATGAGATCAAAAGCCGAGCCCTTGGGATACCATAATCCAAGTGTTGGAGTGTGAGCTAGATATCGAAGAAAAATATGTTTCACAGCCTTGTGGTGTGATTCCTTCGGTGTAGCTTAAAAATGGGCACACATGCAAACACTAAGCATAATATCTGGCCTAGATGCACATAGATACAACAAAGAGCCAATCATGGAGTGGTATACCTTTTGATCAAAATCTTTACCATTTTCATCGGTGCAGAGATGGCAATTTGTGGGCATAGGGATTTTGACACCTTTGCAATCTTGCCTGCCGAATTTCCTCAGTACATCCTTGAGGTATTTCTCTTGAGATATGAAGATGCCATTGCATTGTTGACGAATTTGGATACCTAAGAAGAATTTCAATTCTCCCATCTTAGACATTTGATATTCTTCACGCATCATGTATCCAAATTCATCACTGTAACATTCGTCAGTACAGCCAAAGATAATATCGTCCACATATTTGGCACACGAATAATTCATCATCACAAGTTTTGGTGAAAAGAGTTGGGTCAAGTGAACCGGGTTTGAAGCCTTTATTCATGAGGAATTCCTTCAGTGTATCATACCACGCCCGAGGGGCCTGCTTGAGGTCATAGAGGGCCTTGTTGAGTCCGAAGACTTTGTCAGGAAGCTTAGGATCTTCAAAACCTGGGGGTTGAGCAACATATACTTCTTCCTCAAGCTTACCATTGAGGAATGCACTTTTCACATCCATTTGATATAAGATGATATTATGATGGTTAGCATCAGCAAGCAATATGCGAATAGCTTCAAGTATAGCAACAGGTGCAAAAGTTTCATCAAAATCAATTCCTTTGGTACGTCCATTTTGCATCATGTTTTCCTACTGTTATTTATAATGTTTTTATGCATAGTAATGCTTTATGGAGTAATTCTAATGCCTTTTCTCTCATTATATGCAAGGTTTACACAAAGAGGAAGAATGCCGGCAGCTGGAATTCTGGACCTGAAAAAGCTACGTCAGAGTTACCTATTCTGCACATCTCCAAATGAGCTGAAAATTGAGAGAATAACTACCGGAGGGGGCCACCCTGGTAAGCACAAGACACCAGGGCGTGCCTGGGCCCCTAGGCATGCCATGGTGGGTTGTGCCCTCCTCGGCCCACCTCCGGTGCCCATCTTCTGGTATATAGGTCATTTTGACCCAGAAAAAATCAGAGGGGGACTTTCGGGATGAAGCGCCGCCGTCTTGAGGTGGAACTTGGGCAGGAGCACTTTTGCCCTCCGGTGGAGCGATTCCGCCGGGTGAACTTCCCTCCTGGAGGGGGAAATCATCGTCATCGTCATCACCAACAACTCTCCCATCTTTGGGAGGGCAATCTCCATCAACATCTTCAACAGCACCATCTCCTCTCAAACCCTAGTTCATCCCTTGTGTTCAATCTCTGTACCAGAACCTTAGATTGGTACTTGTGGGTGACTAGTAGTGTTGATTACATTTTGTAGTTGATTACTATATGGTTTATTTGGTGGAAGATTATATGTTCCGATCCATTATGCTATTTAATACCCCTCTGATCTTGGGCATGATTATTATTTGTGAGTAGTTACTTTTGTTCTTGAGGTCACGAGAGAAGTCATGTTGCAAGTAATCATCTGAACTTGATATGTGTTCGATATTTTGATGATATGTATGTTGTGATTCCCTTAGTGGTGTCATGTGAACGTCGACTACATTGTGTCGGCATTCTGGGATCGGGGATACCCAGATTTGCCTGCCTACGGCCCATTGCGTGGGCTCATCAACGGCCCGATACGCCCCATCTACAACAACTCCAAGACAAGACCGTCGCGAGGTCCCACGGCCTCGCGAGGAGAATGACACCAAGACCTCCAGAGGAGCAGCTCCCCGAGCCTGCCTCCCGAGGAGCGGAGAACTCTATGCAAGCCTCTCGCCTCATGATGCTATGATGACATGAGCCATGATGACCAAGGCCAGGTGGGCGCAGAGGGCATAGTTCCCTCTTCGGTGCTAAGGGAGCAAGGGCAGGCACATGTTCTCGAGGAAGGCCCCTAAGCTTTCCATTCCGGTGCAGCGAGACCAAGAGCATGAGCTCGGCAGGACAGATGTCATGCCGAGCCCACCGCTGCATTATGGCCAGAAGCTTTGCAGGTGAAGACCACCTTTCGTCAGGATAAGATGTACTCCTTGTGCCCTTTCAAAATTGGCCATTGTGGGATCCCTTCCCGCCTAAGCCATGAGGGAAGAGTACCAAGGCCACTAAAAATATGGGCTAGCCATCACCATAGAGAAGGACGAATCCATCCTCACTGCCCGAGCCCTCGCGAGGCAGCTCATTCACTGTACTAGTTCATCCTCTACCTCCTCGTGAGGCCAATCCATCAAAAGCAGGAGTAGGGTTTTACACCGCAAGGTGGCCCGAACCTTGGTAAATCTCTGTGTTCATCTTCTTCCCTGTCCGCACGGACTCGACGAGGCTAGGCCGTGGGGTGGTGAGTTTGAGACTAGAGCTGGTCGGGAACTTCGCACACGCCCAGAGTTCGAACCTTCTTGGGTCCGTGGAGCCCTGAATCTGACATTTGGCGCGCCAGGTAGGGGCGTGTCGAAGCTCCGCCTCTTCATCAACCGCGCTCCATTCTCACTTCGCCGTGCCTATGGCTGAAGCTCACCGAGTCCGCGCCGAGCGCCGGGCCACTCACGTCGGTCAGACGGCGCCCGTGGACCACGGCGTCCCACGCCGCTTTGCTTCTCCCGTGGCTAACGCTGCCACTGACCCTACTGCTGATGAGCAGCAGAACTCATCGCTGCCACCCTCCATGTGGCACGATGGCCGCACTGCCACTCCTTCTCTCACTCCCACCACAGCGTCGTCCTCCCATGCTCGCCGCAGGCCGGCGAACGCGCAGGCTGCGCTGCTCATGGCGCGTGAGCTGCTGCGCTACCGTCCCGCCGACGAGGGCTACGACGCTTGGCTCGGCCGCATCACCGAGCTCGTCAATGCCGCCGGCGAGGCTTCGGCGCCCTCCCACTCACTCCGTCCCCCACCATCCCAGGCGGGCGACATGGCCCATGGCGCGCCTCCTGCTTCTCCTCCTCTGCGCGGCACCGACCCTGAGCCTAGGCATGACGCGCTCCCACGCGACCCACCGCGTGGGGCGCCGGCGCCGGCGCGGGATGAGGCAAGCTGCTAGGTGGTGCAGCGGCCACAAGGTGACGCACGTGTGCTCCCCGCACCACCACGCTAGCATCAGGACCATGCGCCGCTGGAGGCAGTGGCGTGCGGTCGTCAAGACCGAGCCCCCCCGCGCGTGCTGCGCCCGTGAGTGCAGCGGGCTGCCGCGCCTTCACTCCGGAGCTGCGTCGTGTCGTCTGGCCCGGCAAGTTCAAGCCAAACCTGCCTCCATGCTACGACGGCACCCTCAACCGCGCGGAGTTCCTCCAGCTCTACTCGCTAAGCATCGAGGCGGCGAACGGTGATGACAAAGTCATGGCGAAATGGTTCCCCATGGCTCTCAAGGATGGCGCACGCGCCTGTCTCCTTCACCTCCCGGAGGGATCGATCTCCTCCTGGGACGAACTTCGCGAGCGCTTCGTCATGAACTTCCAGGGCACCCATGACCGTGCCCCTGCAGTGAACGACCTGCGCCGTGTGAAGCAGCAGCCGGGCGAGACTCTGCACAAGTACATACAGCGCTTCACAAATGTTCGCGTCAAGATCCCGAAGGCATTGGACGAGGCCATCATCTCGGCGTTCATCGATGGTGTCAGGGACGTCAAGATGAAAGAGGAGCTTGCCATCCACGATGACTTGTGCTCGGCCCTGGAGATGTTCAACCTGGCGAACAAGTGTGCAAGGGCCGAAGAGGGCCGCCTCTCCCTCCTCGAGCTTCCGGAGGCCGACCTTGAAGACAAGAAGGCCAAGGCCAAGGAGGCGAAGCACAAGGGCCGCGTCGTGCTGGCAGCGGAGCCCGAGACAAAGCGTGGCCGTGACCATGATGAGCCTCCTAGGGGCAACCGCCCGTTCTGCGTCTTCCACAATGTACACAGCCACAACACCAACACTGTCAGGAGCTCAGAGCACTCCATGACGGACGCCTCGGTCGTCGCCCCGAGCTCAGTGACCGTGGCTACGGGCGCGGAGGAGGACGCGACGGAGGCTGCTGGGACAACCACGACCCTTGCCAGGACTGGCATGACCAGCCTCGTGAGGACCGCTGGCGGGATCAGCCTCGCGACGCCCCCTGGCGCGACCAACCTCATGAGGACCGTCCCCAGGGCAATGCCGGCCTCCCTTCACTGCCGCCGCCACCAAGGAGAAATGACGACAACCAACAGGATGATGGGGCTAGGGGCTTCCAGGAGCCTCGAGCGATCGCCTGCATCCTGGGTGGTGCCTAGGCCCCTGCCTCGAACCGCATCTTCAAGCAGTTCTGTGGCACCTCGGCTCAGAGAAGACCGGAACACCTCGTATTCCAGCCCAGGGACAAGTCCTCTGGAATACGGCACTGTTGGCATAGAACAAATCAGCTCTTTATTACAATGGATATGGTTACAAAGGGTACGTGGATTACATCAGCACGATGACACTACGCCTGCCCGGGGTAGCTCTATGCTAACAACGGAGTAACTCTCTTCGCAGCGGAACAACGACGGCGGTGATGGACTCCACTCCGCAGGGACTCTGTCTAGAACGCGTATCCTAACTCGCAAACTCAGGATCCTCGACAAGCAAGCAATCATGGCATGACTTGCAAACTGGCATGAAATGCCAGGTGAGTACTTTGAATGTACTCACAAGCTCACAACAAACATCAGCATTAAGGCAAGACAACATCTTAGCAGTCAATATTAGGTCAAGACTTATTGTATCAACGAAACAGTTGAGGGTGACAGTAATAGGCTACTCTGGATCAACCAACTAGGTTTAGCTTTAGCCAGTGCTTACCAAGCATGGTTATCTAGCAAGATAACTACTGAAGTAAATGCAGTAAGGTAAAGCATATTTAATCCATACTCCGAATAATCTCAGGATCCAATCTGAATCTGTTCCAAGTCCAATCCAACTCATGTGGTCATCCGACCACTCATCTCATAGCCATCCCATGGCTAACATATCATATTCCTGATGCCATCTGCACTACAAGTCTGACAAACTTACTCTCTTCCGGGTTGCCTCACGACCCTCAGAATGCTCACGATCCACCGAGCACTTTCGATCTTACGACGAGTTCTTCCATCATTATCACTACTATGGTTGACCATCTAAAGAGGTCTGGATGGACTGTCTAATACCGTGGATGCGGCTATTCGAATAGATTTTACAGTCTACAGAGGTTGGGCACTTTACCCACACCATGGAGCACCTGACCTCGTGATCCCATTCGGCTGGACCAGCGTTGCTCCAACGAAACCCGCCTGACCCATGACTCTCCCATCGTACCACCGTCAATCATCCTCCCCCGGAGTCCTACCCTGGGTGGCCCCAGTGTCACCGTGTGACACCTGCCACCATCGTGGCCAACAAACTGTCCCAAACGGGGACCTGGTACCATATAACTCAACTGGGCTCACAAGGTTATCACCGCCTATCGGGCCAGGGTAGCGCGCACGCATAACCTTCCCTGTCGGGCGGTACCGGTGAAAGAGCACGTGATCAGACCATGTCAAGGCCGTCCCATACCGGCAAATGTGGCTGCACGGATATGTCTGGACAGGTGACTCTGGATCAACCATGAAGTATCCTATCTTCGAATAATCTCTTCAGCATAACTGACACTCTGATAGCATAATAATCCAAGTGAAAACATTAACCAACTAGTAATCCAATAGGCACTATGTCCAAGCTTCTGCTACTAATTCATCTCCACAAATTGCCAGACGAAATCCAAAATCATCATAGACGGTAATCTAAACATCATGGCATCAACGAGTGGGTAAACTACTAGTCATAAGCAATCCGATAATCAACATGGTAGTCACCTATTCAAGAATTTACTCTAGCATTACATAATCTAATTCATTTTACGAATACTTCTTGCTTTTAAAGTAATTAGTTTGACTATGATATTGCAATGCAATTATGCAAATGAGAGTTGTGGCTTGCCTGGGGATGAAAGAACCATCGGGAAGGGGGGTGCGGAGAGTCCGCGGAAATGATTGCCGGAAACAGTTCTCTCTCGGAGGAGGCTGTTTACGGGCAAGGGTAAAATGGTTATTTTCATAGTGTCAACACATTATGAAAATTGTACCAACATGACGGGCTCGAAGAGGCGAAAAATTAGGCTTTGGAATCACCTCAATCGGAGTCTCGGTTAAAAAGTTATAGCCGTTTGAAGTCCAGGGACCAATCTGCAAAAAGTTTATTTACAGACAAGCCCCTGGCAGCTAAAACCGAAGGCGCACTGGGCAGATTACGTTTTCTGAATAGGAAAACACATTCTAGGCCGCAGTATAACAGAAATACGCCTTCTTAAGGGAGGAAACGTATTAGAAGTAATACGCTTCCACTTAAAAGTGCGGGCCCGTGCGGGGTCAACGCCTGAGAGGCTGACGCGCGGGCCCCGCACTGACCCTCTCTCTCCTCCCCTGCTTTCTTCCACCTCGCACCGGCAGAGAGGAGGTGCGCGCCGGTGAGGCCTCCCGGTGGCACAGGCCGTCTCCGACCGAGGTCCGGCCACCGGCGTGACCGGGGCGACAGGCTGCGTCCATCCCGGTAGGATGCAGAGCTCGGGGAGGGCGGGAGCGTGTGTGCCCATGGCCACGGCGGATGGTGGCTCCGGTGATCTTGGGGCACGGGGCTGCAGTGGTGGAGAGGTGAGGAGGGGATTGGGCAGGGCTTCGCCTAGGTCAGGGGAGCTCCCTGGTGGTGGTGGAACGGAGGGAGGTGGTCGGGGCAGCTCCAATTTGAGCGATGCCCGACGGCGGCCATGGCGGCAAAGGCGAGTGAGGGGGCTCCTAGAGCTCGGGCAAGTGGCCGGGGATGGGTAGAAGAGCGAGGGGAGGCTGGTGGTGAGCTCGGAGAGGCGCGGGGATGGCTTAAATAGCCGTGGCGATGCGGGTGGGCGAGCACGGCCGCGGTGACAAGTGCGCCATGCGCCGGAGCTTCGAGAACATGCTTGGAGGAGGGTAGAGGCATCCAGAGAGGTCAAGGAGGAGCAGAGGAAGCTCGGGCATGCTCAGGAGGGTTCGGGAGCTCGCGGGCGACCGGACGCGGCAGCGGCAGAGACGGGCACGACATAGCATGGCTACCGCACCACATAGGAGGGGACGTGAGAGGGTGGAGAGGTGGCGAGGGAGGGGAGGAACGGATGAAACAGAGGGGGTCCATCGCCAGAGCGCGCTGGTTGGCATGCCAGCCACGTGGCCACGGTGTTGACACGCTGAACTCGAGGCCAAACCATGTCCAGTGAGTAGTCCCTCCAAAGCACAGTCTCAGGGAGGTGATGGCTCGATGAAACTCACTGTGGTTAGATGGGAGTGATCATCTGAAGTTTGCTGTGGCAAACTTAACCACACCACTGTGATGAACAGAGAAGTGATAAGGGGCAAAGCTAATGTCTGGGAGGTTTGGGATAAGAAGGACTACAATCCTGTGAAGTTTGGAGGGAAATGGACCAAGGTTTGATAGAGTTGCCTTGCAACTGACCAATCTGGTCCAGAGACTCAATCTTGATGTGCCACTCACATAGAGTAGCCAATTGAGTTGAAATTTGGTATAGCATGATGATTTGGTCATATGAAGATCCTGTAAATTTTTCATACCATTTGGACATGCCAAAATAGTACTTCGTTCACAGATATCCTCTCTGACCAGAATCTTAGAAAAAATCTAGGGAATTATTGGGAAGATGAAATGAGCCCAAATTTTGTGAAGATAGGTTATATAGGTAGGGGAATGCTCTAGTTAATTTTCAGCAATTATGGAGCAGTATAAAATATAGTTGCTTCACAATGTGAAAATCTGACCAGAAACCAAGATTTGAGGCTGTGCTCACATAGATGATTGGATAGGGCTGAAACTTGGTGGAGAGTCATGATCTAAGCATATTAAGATGCTTGCAAAATTTCAACTCATTTGGATACTCCTAGCTAGCACTTGCTTCACAAAGCTTCCAGTTGACCAGAAACTTTGGAAATTAGCCAAGGGAGATTTAATAGCCAAGTGAAGTTGAATTTGGCATGTGGCAATGATATGGATAGGAAAGAATGCCCAAAAAGTTTGAGACCAAGCAAGCAAGTATAAAGGGTACTTGCTTCTCAACTTGACAGCTAGGGCAGAATCAGAAAAGGAATATTTGTGAAATATTTTTGAACATGGCAAGGAAGGGTTTGACATACTTGTGGAAGATATGACCCAAACAATTTATGAGAATTATTTGGGAATTTTGGGAATCATGGAAATGTGGGTTGCTTCACAACCCAGGACAACAGGGTTATTCCTTCAATAGAAAAAGGAATGTTCCCAAGGAAAAGAATATTGAGGTTGGTCCAAGATGGAAATGACAAGGTCTTGGGATGATTTTGAAGTTGGCAAGCCACTTGGGAAGAGGAATCAAGGGTGATCCTTCCAGGTTGCAAGACCACTAAGCCACAGAAAGGCAAATCCAGACCAAAATCAAAAGAAAAAAATGGGCAAAATCCAGGGTGTTACAAACCTACCCCCTTAAAGAAATCTCGTCCTCGAGATTTGGTTGCTCAGGGATCAAACATGAATATTTCCACTTGAGGAAACCGTTTCCAACTCGGGTTTCCTTTTTACCTTTGTATAATGTTCCCACTAAATTTTATATGACTGATTGCCTTGCTTTGGGGTGGTTTGCTTCACTGGACCCTTTTTCTATCAAATCTTACCTCATATGTTACTCTGACTCCAATCCTTTTATGTCTGTTATCCTGTCTGGGGCAATAAATTATCCTGACCAAACTATGTGCCCTGCTCGTATGTCCGAGGGTAGTTCCTCATAGACATGTCGTGACGAGGTCCAATACGAACGACCGTTCACTGAGTTGTGAACAGATTCTCTTGGTGGATACGAAATCTTTTACTCATTGCATTGGGTGACTTCAAATGGCTGTGTGTCCTCCAGGCTCAAAACAGTACTATGAATCATACCGTTCTCCTGACGGAATCTGACTTCTCGCATGAATTGTTGGGTCATCTTGGGTATCTTCACTGTCTTGGGTATAAGGCTCCTACCAAATATTTACTGTCACCTGTCGTGACCAGCATAAAGGTGTATGGTCTTATTATGATATTATCCATAGACTTGACTGACAGTGGTCCTGGCAGCAGAATCTTGTTCACGGCAGGTTAGTCTTTAACTGATTCCCATCTGTGAGGACACATGCTTCGAGACTGTTGTTCATCCTTCTGATTACTCAGTCTGTCAATATCTCCATATGGATGGCAGGCCATGCAATGCTTTGACATGATTGCTGGTTGGCTGAGCAGGTTGTCTCGATATGGGGTCCTTGCAAATGGAATAGCCCCCGTTGCTGTGTACCCATGGTGACTGGTACCGAGCCAGACTGTCCGGAGTATTTGTACCATGCAACCATTACCATACCTCTATGGACAACCTTGCTTTTTCATTATAGTTCTCTTTGACTGGATCCTTTGCTGAAAGAACTTGGCTTTATGTGCTCTTGATTCTCCATGTGACCATAGGTGTTGTCAGGTGCAATATTCCGGCAGGCATATCTTATCCTGATCCCCTGACAGGGTATCTTTGCTCACATGACCAGCTTTCTCATCCTCCACGCTTTACCCGTAGGGCAATGATTATCCGAACCCAGGTTCATAGTTACTTGTATAGGGCTCCTGGGTCAGACTCTTCCCCCTTAAAGGCTTGCTGGGGAAGACTCGGTACCTTATGCCAAAAACAACTTGTGATAGCTTACTGAAGAAGCCTGAGTACCTTGCATCGGAAGATGTCCATGTGTCATATCGATGAAGACACAAGCATCTTGCGTTATAAGCTTCTCTGGTAGCTTGCGGAGAAAGACTGGGTTGCTTACACCTACAACTTTCTCTTTGCCATATGCGGACTGAGTGCATACATACATACATATATATATCCCTTACTGTTTCTACTGTCGGTTACTTGTTGTATGCAACTGGGTATCTGGCTATCCTTCTTGCTGAACACTAAGTTCATAACACATTCTGGCTTGCTTCCAAGACATAGCAGGGTTCAAATTGTACTCATAGCAGACTCAAACCGTGTATATGAATCATACCTTTGGCACGGAATGCACTATGGATCATGTACACAATTTGCCTTCTTGCTGATGCGATCATTACTGTTGTGAAAGTTGCACTAATGTATACTTGATGCTGATAACCAGTCCGGCCAGGATATCATTTGTATTCAGGCCCGATATTCCCGGTATAACTTAGTCGGCTGAAAATTTCATATTGCTGAGCTGTGCTTCCAAATGGCTGTCTCTTCACTGACTCTTTGGGTTCAGGGTCGGTGAGCAACTTCCATAAGGGGAAAATAAGGTAACACCAAGGGCCCAAATAAAGAAGCAAAAGAAACGACTAAACGAAAGCACACAGAGCAGCAAGATCACACACACAAGCAATATCACATTCTACAGCTATTCACAGCAATAATATGCATTCCTACTTAAGCACACAAATCTCGCAAGAACTCAGGTATTACGGTCTAACATGCTATGGCGGTGTGCACGAAAGTGAATCAATGTGTGAAAGAAAATTGGTGTAAACAAGGCCACACCAAATGCGAGCTTAACACCGGTTCCATCTCGATGGACACGGTGGCGAGGACAGACTTGGTGATCGTGGATCGGAATACAGAAGTCACGACCACATCATCATCAAGCATACGAAAGAAAACCGTACACGTCCAAAGAATAGGTGGCGGAATGAGTTAGTGGTGGAGAGAAAGGCTTGCAGGCATTGCCCTTTTCTGATAACAAGGATCAGTAAGGGTTGCCGAAGCGGCTAGTGGAATGGCAAGATTCGGGATAGAACTTGTCTATCACCAAAATGATAGGGGTGTCGGAAGAGAATAAGTTGGTGTGGTACCGGTGCATCAATCCAACAAGGGATCGACACCACAAAGCACCTTGGCATCACTCCGTTGGGACGAAGATGACACCACACCAAGGAACAAATATGCAAACTGGAGAGCAGGTAGGGAATCAAAACCGATGCCACCTACACTCACCAGATCCATTGTTAGTGATAAGATATCTTGTCTATATGTATGCTATGCACAAACAAATGCAACAAACAAGTGCAGCAAACCAACTGGATCCTATACTACCGGTTACTAATGCTCGCACGGTCTAGGGCGTCCTACAGCCAGACCTACTCTGATACCAATGCCTATGGCACCCCGGCTCAGAGAAGACCGGAACACCCCGTATTCCAGCCCAGGGACAAGTCCTCTGGAATACGGCACTTTTGGCATAGAATAAATCAGCTCTTTATTACAATGGATATGGTTACAAAGGATACGTGGATTACATTGGCACGGCGACACTACGCCTGCCCGGGGTAGCTCTATGCTAATAGCGGAGTAACTCTCTCGACAGTGGAACAGCGACGGCGGTGATGGACTCCACTCCGCAGGGACTCTGGCTAGAACGCATATCCTAGCTCGCAAACTTAGGATCCTCGACAAGCAAGCAATCATGGCATGACCTGCAAACTGGTATGACACGCCAGGTGCGTACTTTGAATGTACTCGCAAGCTCACAACAAACATCAGCATTAAGGCAAGAAAACATCATAGCAGTCAAGATTAGGTCAAGACTTATTGTATTAAAGAAACAGTTGAGGGTGACAGTAATAGGCTACTCTGGATCAACCAACTAGGTTTAGCTTAAGCCAGTGCTTACCAAGCATGGTTATCTAGCAAGATAACTACTGAAGTAAATGCAGTAAGGTAAAGCATATTTAATCCATACATCGAATAATCTCAGGATCCAATCTGAATTTGTTCCAAGTCCAATCCAACTCATGTGGTCATCCGGCCACTCATCTCATAGCCATCCCATGGCTAACATATCATATTCCTGATACCATCTGCACTACAAGTCCGACAAACTTACTCTCTTCTGGGTTGCCTCACGACCCTCAGAATGCTCACGATCCACCGAGCACTTCTGATCTTACGACGAGTTCTTCCATCATTATCACTACTATGGTTGACCATCTAAAGAGGTCTGGACGGACTGTCCAATACCGTGGATGCAGCTATTCGAATAGATTTTACACTCTGCAGAGGTTGCACACTTTACCCACACCATGGAGCACCTGACCTCGTGATCCCATTCAGGTGGACCAGCGTTGCTCCAACGAAACCCGCCTGACCTGTGACTCTCCTATCTTACCACCGGCAATCATCCTCCCCCGGAGTCCTGCCCTGGGTGGCCCCTGTGTCACTGCATGACACCTACCACCATCGTGGCCAACAAACTGTCCCAAACAGGGACATGGTACCATATAACTCAACTGGGCTCACAAGGTTATCGCCGCCTACTGGGCCAGGGTAGCGCGCACGCATAACCTTCCTTGTCGGGTGGTACTGGTGAAAGAGCACGTGATCAGACCAAGTCAAGGCCGTCCCATACCGGCAAATGTGGCTGCACGGATAAGTCCGGACAGGTGACTTTGGATCAACCATGAAGTATCCTATCTCCGAATAATCTCTTCAGCATAACTGACACTCTGATAGCATGATAATCCAAGTGAAAACATTAACAAACTAGTAATCCAATAGCCACTGTGTCCAAGCTTCTGCTACTAATTCATCTCCACAAATTGCTGGACAAAATCCAAAATCATCATAGACGGTAATCTCAACGTCATGGCATCAACGAGTGGGTAAACTACTAGTCACTAGCAATCCGGTACTCAACATGGTAGTCACCTATTCAAGAATTTACTCCAGCATTGCATAATCTAATTCATTTTACGAATACTTCTTGCTATTAAAGCAATTAGTTTAACTATGATATTGCAATGCAATTATGCAAATGAGTGTTGTGGCTTGCCTGGGGATGAAGGAACCATCGGGAAGGGGGGAGGGTGCGGAGAGTCCGCGAAAACGATTGCCAGAAACAGTTCTCTCTCGGAGGAGGCTGTATACGGGCAAGGGTCAAATTGTCATTTTCACAGTGTCAAAACATTATGAAAATGGTACCAACATGACGGGCTCGAAGAGACGAATTAGTAGGCTTTGGAATCACCTCAATCAGAGTCTCGGTTAAAAAGTTATAGCCGTTTGAAGTCCAGGGACCAATCTACAAAAAGTTTATTTACAAACAAGCCCCTGGCGGCTAAAACCGAAGGCGCACTGGGCAGATTACGTTTTCTGAACAGGAAAACACATTCTAGGCCGCAGTATAATAGAAATACGCCGTCTTAAGGGAGAAACCGTATTAGAAGTAATACGCTTCCACTTAACAGTGCAGGCCCGGGCGGGGTCAACACGTGAGAGGCTGACGAGCGGGCCCCGCGCTGACCCTCTCTCTCTCCTCCCCTGCTTTCTTCCACCTCGCATCGACAGAGAGGAGGCGCGCATCGGTGAGGCCTCCCAGCAGCACAGGCCGTCATCGGACGAGGTCCAGCCACCGGCGCGTCCGGGACGACGGGCCGCGTCCATCCCGGTAGGAGGCGGAGCTTGGGGAGGGCGGGAGCGCGTGTGCCCATGGCCACGGCGGATGGCGGCTCTGGTGAGCTTGGGGCATGGGGCTGCACTGGTGGAGAGGTGAGGAGGGGATTGGGCAAGGCTCCGCCCAGGTCAGGGGAGCTCCCTGGTGGTGGTGGAACGGAGGGAGGTGGTCGGGGCAGCTCCAATTTGAGCGATGCCCGACGGCGGCCATGGTGGCAAAGGCGAGTGAGGAGGGCTCCTGGAGCTCGGGCAAGTGGCCGGGGAGGGGTGGAGGAGCGAGGGGAGGCTGGTGGTGAGCTCGGAGAGGTGCGGGGATGGCTTAAATAGCCGCGACGACGTGGGTGGGCGAGCACGGCCGCGGTGACATGTGCGCCGCGCGCCGGGGCTTTGGGAACATGCTTGGAGGAGGGGAGAGGCATCCAGAGAGGTCAAGGAGGAGCAGAGGAAGCTCGGGTGTGCTCGGGAGGGTTCGAGAGCTCGCGGGCGACCAGACACGGCGGTGGCAGAGACGGGCACGACACGGCACGGCTGCCGCACCACGTAGGAGGGGACGTGAGAGGGGGAGACTTATCCAATGTGAAGGGCGACGATGAGAGGAAGCTCCTGGACATGGAGAGGTGGCGTGGGAGAGGAGGAACAGACAAAACAGAGGGGGTCCATCACCAGAGCGCGCTGGCTGGCATGCCAGCCGCGTGGTCACTGCGTGGCCACGGTGTTGACATGCTGAAGTCGAGGCCAAACCATGTCCAGTGAGTAGTCCCTCCAAAGCGCAGTCTCAGGGAGGTGATGGCTCGATGAAACTCACTGTGGTTAGATGGGAGTGATCATCTAAAGTTTGCTGTGGCAAACTTGACCACACCACTATGATGAACAGAGAAGTGATAAGGGGCAAAGCTGATGTCTGGGAGGTTTGGGATAAGAAGGACTACAATCCTGTGAAGTTTGGAGAGAAATGGACCAAGGTTTGGGATAAGAAGGACTACAATCCTGTGAAGTTTGGAGAGAAACTGACCAATCTGGTCCAGAAACTCAATCTTGATGTGCCACTCACATGGAGTAGCCAATTGAGCTGAAATTTGGTATAGCATGATGATTTGGTCATATGAAGATCCTGTAAAATTTTCATACCATTTGGACATGCCAAAATAGTACTTCCTTCGCAGATATCCTCTCTGACCAGATTCTTAGAAAAAAACTAGGGAATTATTGGGAAGATGAAATGAGCCCAAATTTTGTGGAATAGGTTATATGGGTAGGGAATGCTCTGGTAAATTTTCTGCAATTATGGAGCAGTATAAAATATAGTTGCTTCACAATGTGAAAATCTGACCAAAAACCAAGATTTGAGGCTGTGCTCACATAGATGATTGGATAGGGTTGAAACTTGGTGGAGAGTCATGATTTGAGCATATGAAGATGCTTGCAAAATTTCAACTCATTTGGATACTCCTAGCTAGCACTTGCTTCACAAAGATTCCAGTTGACCAGAAACTTTGGAAATTAGCCAAGGGAGATTTAATAGCCAAATAAAGTTGAATTTTGGCATGTGGCAATGATATGGATATGAAAGAATGCCCAAAAAGTTTGATACCAAGCAAGCAAATATAAAGGGTACTTGCTTCTCAACTTGACAGCTAGGGCAAAATCAAAAAAGGAATATTTGTGAAATATTTTTGAACATGGCAAGGAAGGGTTTGACATTTTTGTGGAAGATATGACCCAAACAATTTATGAGAATAATTTGGGAATTTTGGGATGATGAAAATGTGGGTTGCTTCACAACCCAGGACAACAGGGTTATTCCTTCAATAGAAAAAGGAATATTCCCAAGGAAAAGAATATTGGGGTTGGTCCAAGATGGAAATGACAAGGTCTTGGGATGATTTTGAAGTTGGCAAGCCACTTGGGAAGAGAAATCAAGGGTGATCCTTCTAGGTTGCAAGACCACTATGCCACGGGAAGGCAAATCTAGACCAAAATCAAAAGAAAAAAAATGGGCAAAATCCAGGGTGTTACAAGTTCTCTCGTGAGGTGAACGCGGCCCTCCCGAAGCTTGAGGCCGTGCGTCCCCTCAGGTGGTCGCAGTACGCCATTACCTTTGATTCCTAGGACCACCTCAAGTGCTCGGCCGCCGCAGGTGCGCTTCCCATGCTCTGCACGCCCACCATAAGCAACATCCTCGTCACCAAGACCCTCATCGACGGTGGCGCTGGGCTCAACATCCTCTCTGTGGAAACGTTCGAGATGCTCCAAGTGCCTTATGACCAGCTCTTGCCCACCAAGCCTTTCTCAGGAGTGACTGATGGCTCCACCACACCCCTGAGGTAGGTGCGACTTCCCGTCACCTTCGGCAAGCGCGACAACTACCACACCGAACTCATTGACTTTGACGTCGCCCACATCGGCCTCCCGTACAACGCCATCCTGGGGTATCCAGCCCTTGCCAAATTCATGGCGGTGACCCATCCGAGCTACAACGTCATCAAGATGCCGGGCAGCAGTGGCGTCATCACGGTGGCCGGAGACACAAAGGACGCGGTCTGGGCCCTGAAGCTCGTCTACAGGGCCGCGGCAGCCTCTCGCCCCAACGCTGGGGACGCCCCGGAGGCTCTGGAGGCCACGCCCATGAAGAGAAAGTAGTTGTTCTCTCAGGACCAGGCCGAGACAAAGCAGGTGCCTGTCGACAGTGGGGGCTCAGGCCCCACCTTCACCATAGGCGCCGGCCTTCCCCCAGAGCAGGAGGAGGCATTGATTGGCTTCCTCCGGGCGAACAAGGGTGTGTTTGCATGGGAAGCGTCAGACTTGGTCGGTGTCCCGAGAGAGGATATCGAGCACCACTTGATGGTATGTCCCAGTGCACGCCCGGTGAAGCAAAAGGTGAGACGTCATGCACAAGAGAAGCAAGCGTTCATCGTCCAAGAGGTTCGCAAGCTGCAAGAAGCCGGTGTTATTCGAGAAGAGCAGCATCTGGATTGGCTAGCCAACCCAGTGATTGTCCCCAAAAAGGGGGGAAGGAGTGCATGTGCGTCGACTTCACGACCCTCAACAAGGCTTGCCCTCAGGACTCCTTCCTGCTCCCGCGTATTGACCAGATCGTGGACTTCACCACCGAGTGCGATCTGTTGTGCTTTTTGGACGCTTTCTCAGGATATCATCAGATCAAGATGGCAACAGAGGACATTGAGAAAACAGCCTTCATCTCCCCGTGTGGCGTGTATTGCTACACCTGCATGCCCTTCGGGCTGTGGAATGCCGGTGCAACCTTCCAGCGGCTGATGCACATTGTGCTGGGGCCACAACTTGGGAGAAACACGGAGGCATACGTCGACAACATCGTGGTTAAGTCACGGGAAGCCAGGACCCTAATCGAAGACCTGGAAGAGACGTTCACCAACCTGCGCCAAGTGAACTTAATTTAGGCTCAACCCAGAAAATTGCATGTTCGGGGTCCCGTTCGGCAAGCTGCTGGGTTTCCTTGTGTCGCATCGAGGGATTGAGGCAAATCCCGAGAAGATCAAGGCAATTGAAAAGATGCGCCTGCCTGAGACCCTCAAAGAGATGCAAAAGCTCACGGGCTGTGTGACCTCCCTGGGGCGCTTCATCTCCAAGCTCGGCGAGCACGCCCTCCCTTTCTTCAAGCTAATGAAGAGGAAGGGCCCTTTGCAGTGGACTCCGAAAGCTGAGACGGCCATTGAAGACCTCAACAGATACCTCACGAGCCCACCTGTTATGGTGGCACCTCGCCCTCGCAAGCCCCTGGTGCTCTACTTGGCGGCCACCCCCCCACTCGGCCAGCGCAGCGCTCGTGGCGGTCCACGAGGAACGCGTCAGCGTAGGCACGAAGCAAGGTGACCCGCGAGGGGTCGTACAATGCTCGTCACCTCAGGATGGCGTCCCTGAGGCCCTCGCTACTTCACCAGCCAGTGGGGCTCCCGGGTCCCTCGCGCCCCACGCAAAGCAGGGCACCATTGACACTTCGCCCCTCGTCGAGCATCCGGTGTACTTCGTCAGCACCGTGCTGCGGGATGCGCATGCACTACCCTATGCAGCAGAAGCTCCTGCTCACACTCCTTGTCACCTCAAGGAAGCTGCGTCATTATTTCCAGGGCCACCCCATCAAGGTCATCTCTGTATACCCCCTAGAGAAGGTGCTGCACAGCCCAATGCTGCTGAGAGGGTTGCAGAGTGGAACATCGAGCTGCAGGCCTTCTAGCTGGAGTTTAGCACAACCAGGGTCATCAAAGGTGCGGCCCTCGCTGATTTCATGGCAGAGTGGATGGACACTCCCAACCGGGGGCTGGACGAGGGCCAGTCCCTCATGCCTGGCGATGAGGCGCCCGACGGCTGGTTCCTGCACTTCGACGGTGCCTTTGCGCGGCGGGGCACGGGGACTGGAGTCGTACTCATCTCACCAACCAAGGACAAGCTCTACTATGCCGTGCAGCTTTGCTTCCAGCATGGCGAGAAGGTCTCCAACAACATCGCGGAATATGAGGGCTTGATCGCTGGCCTCAGGGTCGCGGCCGCCCTGGGGGTCAAGCACCTCACCATCCCCCATCTCCTCGTCAACTTTTCCAACAAGGAGTACAAACCGAAGGACAAGCACATGGAGGCATACCTAGAAGAGGTATGAAAAATTGAAAAGCGCTTCCTAGGCTTGGAATTGCAGCACGTCTCGCGTGGCGCAAACAAGGAAGCAGACAACATCGCCAAGAGGGCATCCCACCGCGAGCCTCAAAAGCCTGGCGTCTTCGAGGAAAGGTCCTTCAGGCCGTCAGCGGTGCCCCCGGCCTCAAGCCCGACGTTGCTCCGGGAGGAGCCGCCACCGGCCCTGTCCTCGGGCGCCCCAGCCTGTGGTGCAACCTCGGGAGCCCGCTTACTCCTGGCGTTGGAACCTCAGGCAAGCTGCTGGACCGAGGAGTTCAAGGCGTACTTACTCCGCGACACCTTACCAGAAAAGGAGGAGGACGCAGAATGCGTGGCTCACCAGGCCACCGCTTATTGCTTGCAGGACGGCGAGCTGTACCGAAGACGCCCCAATGACGTCTCGCTGCGATGCATATCCGAGGAGCAGGGGCGCGAGCTGTTGGCCAACATCCATGGTGGAGGTTGCGGACACCACTCCTCATAGCGCACCCTCGTGGGCAAGGTGTTCCGCAGCGGGTTCTACTGGCCTACGGTGCTCCACGATGCCACTGAGCTGGTGCGATCCTGTGAGGCCTACCAGTTCCATGCCAAGCAGATTCACCAGCCCGCGCAAGGTCTCCAGACCATCCCGCTCTCATGGCCTTTCGCGGTCTGGGGACTGGATATCCTCAGCCCGTTTCCTCGGGCGGCCGGCGGTTACTGCTACCTCTACGTCGCCATCAACAAGTTCACCAAGTGGGCGAAGGTGGAGCCCGTGTGCATCATTCTCGTCGGCTCGGCCGTCAAGTTCATCAAGGGCCTCGTGAGCCGTTTCGGTGTCCTCAACCGTATCATTACTGACAATGGCTCCCAATTCACAAGCAACCTCTTTAGGACATATTGCGTTAACCTTGGAACGTAGATATGCTACACTTCGGTGGCGCACCTGCGGATCAATGGTGAGGCTGAGTGCGCCAACGTGGAGGTCCTGAGGGGCCTCAAGAAAGGAGCTTCAAGAAGAAGCTTGAGGCCTACAGTAGGGTTGGCTCGGTGAGCTTCAGTCCATGTTGTGGTCCATCCGCACCACCGTGAGTAAGCCCACCGGCAAGACCCCGTTCTTCCTCGTCTACGGGGCTGAGGCGGTCCTCCCGCACGAGGTCAGGCATCGCTCCCCACGGGTCTTGGCATTCGATGAGGCACGTCAGGATGCCTCCCGGGGAACATATCTCGTGCTCGGGGAGGAGGCCCGTCGCCAAGCCTCGCTCCGCGCTGTGAGGTACCAGCAGGCGCTGCGGCGCTACCATTGCTGCAACATCCGCTCCCGGACTCTCGAAGTTGGAGACCTTGTCCTGAGGCGGGTCCTCTCCAGGGAGGCCTCCACAAGCTCTCGCCCATGTGGGAGGGCCCGTTCAGGGTTGCCCGTGTCTCCAGGCCCGGCGCCGCACGCCTGGAGACGCAGGACGGGTTCCCCATCCAGAATGCTTGGAACATCCAGCATCTCCACAAATTCTACCCGTGACACTCTCACGTAATAATGAGTGGGGCTGTACACGCCCCGGAGTCTCCCTGTGCGCCGCCCCTCGGCCCCGCGGGGCTCCCGCCCACGCCCAAGTGGAAGCCCCATGCTCTGTGATACGTCTCCAATGTATCTATAATTTTTGATTGTTCCATGCTATTATATTATCTGTTTTGGATGTTTTATATGCATTATTATGCTATTTTATATTATTTTTGGGACTAACTTATTAACCTAGAGCCCAGTGCCAATTTCTGTTTTTTCCTTGTTTTTGAGTTTCGCAGAAAAGGAATATCAAACGGAGTCCAAATGGAATAAAACTTTACGATGATTTTTTTTGGACCAGAAGACACCCAGAGGACTTGGAGTCCAAGCCAGAAGACCCACGAGGTGGCGGCAAGGGTGGAGGGCGCGCCCTAGGGGGGGCGCCCCCTACCTTGTGGACCCCTCGAGAGTCCCCTGACCTACTTCTTCATCCTATATATTCACATATATTCCAGAACCCTCAGAGAGAGCCACAAAAATACTTTTCCGCCGCCGCAACCTTCTGTTCCCATGAGGTCCCATCTTGGGGCCTTTTTCGGCATCCTGCCTGAGGGGGATTCGATCACGGAGGGCATCTACATCAACCCTATTGCCCTTTTGATGAAGCATCAGTAGTTTACCTCAGACCTACGGATCCATAGCTAGTAGCTAGATGGCTTCTTCTCTCTCTTTGATTCTCAATACCATGTTCTCCTCGATGTTCTTGCAGATCTATCCGATGTAATATTCTTTTGTGGTGTGTTTGTCGATATCTGATGAATTGTGGATTTATGATCAGCTTATCTATGAATGTTATTTGAATCTTCTCTGAATTCTTATATGCATGATTTGATATCTTTGTATTTCTCTTCGAATCATTGGTTTGGTTTGGCTAACTAGATTGGTTTTTCTTGCAATGGGAGAGGTGCTTAGCTTTGGGTTCAATCTTGCGTGATTTCACCCAGTGACAAAGTAGGGGTAGTGAGACACGTATTGAATTGTTGCCATCAAAGATAAAAAGATGGGGTTTTCATCATATTGCTTGAGTTTATTCCTCTACATCATGTCATCTTACTTAAGGCGTTACTCCATTCTTTATGAACTTAATACTCTAGATGCATGCCGGATGGCGATCGATCTGTGGATTAATAGTAGTAGATGCAGGCAGGAGTCAGTCTACTTGACACGGACGTGATGCCTATATGCATAATCATTGGCTTGGATATCGTCATAACTTTGCGTTTTTCTATCAATTGCTCAACAGTAATTTGTTCACCCACCGTATTATTTGCCTTCATGAGAGAAGCCTCTAGTGAAACCTATGGCCCCTGGGTCTATTTTCCATCATATTTGTTTTCGATCTACTATTTTGCAATCTTTTATTTTCAGACATATAAACCAAAAAACCCAAAAATATTTAGCTTTATCTATCTCTATCAGATCTCACCTTTGCAAGTGACCGTGAAGGGACTGACAACCCCTTTATCGCGTTGGGTGCAAGTGTTTGATTGTTTGTGTAGGTGCATCTATTGGAGACTTGTGCATTTCTCCTACTGGATTGATACCTTGGTTCTTAACTAAGGGAAATACTTTTCTCTACTGTGCTGCATCACCCTTTCCTATTCAAGGGAAAAACCAACGCAAGCTCAAGAAGTAGCAGGAAGAATTTCTAGCGCCGTTGCCGGGGAGATCTACGTTAAGCCTACCAAGTACCCATCATAAACTCTCATCTCTTGCATTACATTATTTGCCATTTGCATCTCGTTTTCCTCTCCCCACTTCTAAAACATTTTCAGAAAAATACAAAAAGTTTTGCCTTTTTATTCGCCCTTTTTCCGTTCGTCTTTTTGCTTGCTTTTTATTTGCTCGTGTGTTAGATTGCTTGCTTTGTCATGATGTCTCAAGAGAATAGCAAGTTGTGTGATTTTTCCAATACTAATAATAATGATTTTATTAGTACTCCGATTGCTCCCGCCACTAGTGCAGAGTCTTATGAAATTAATGCCGCTTTGCTGAATCTTGTTATGAAAGATCAATTTTCCAGCCTTCCTAGTGAAGATGCCGCATCCCATCTAAATAATTTTGTTGAGTTGTGTGATATGCAAAAGAAGAAACATGTGGATAATGATATTATTAAATTGAAGCTATTTCCGTTCTCACTACGAGATCGTGCTAAAACTTGGTTTTCATCTTTGCCTAAAAATTGTATTGATTCATGGAATAAGTGCAAAGATGCTTTTATTTCCAAGTATTTTCCTCCTGCTAAGATCATCTCCCTTAGGAACGATATAATGAATTTTAAGCAACTTGATCATGAACATGTTGTACAATCTTGGGAGAGGATGAAATTGATGATATGAAATTGCCCTACTCATGGTTTAAATTTGTGGATGATCATATATTTTTTTATAACGGATTGAATTTTGCTTCTAGAAATCTTTTATATTCGGTCACGGGAGATACTTTTATGGAAATTACTTTAGGAGAAGCTACTAAACTCCTAGATAATATTATGGTTAATTATTCTCAATGGCATACCGAAAGATCTTCTACTAGTAAAAAAGTGCATGCGATTGAAGAGATTAATGTTTTGAGTGGAAAGATGGATGGACTTATGAAATTGTTTGCTAGTAAGAGTGTTCCTATTGATCCTAATGATATGCCTTTCTCTACTTTGATTGAGAATAATAATGAATCTATGGATGTGAATTTTGCTGGTAGGAACAATTTTGGTAATAACGCGTATAGAGGTAATTTTAATCCTAGGTCGTTTCCTAGTAATTCCTCTAATAATTATGGTAATTCCTACAACAATTCTTATGGAAATTATAATATGATGCCCTCTGATCTTGAGAACAATATTAAAGAATTTATTAGTTCACAAAAGAATTTCAATGCTTTGGTTGAAGAAAAATTGCTTAAGATTGATGATTTGGCTAGGAACATGGATAGAATTTCTCTTGAGATTGATTCTTTGAAAATTAGATCTATTCCACCCAAGCATGATATTAATGAATGTCTGAAAGCTATGAGAATTTCCATTGATGAATGTAAAGAAAGAACCGCTAAGATGCGTGCTAAGCGAGATTGGTTTGTAAAACCGTGTTCTTCTAGTTTTTGTGAAAATAAAGATGAAGATCTTAAAGTGATTGATGTGACTCCTATTGAATCTTTGTTTTCTAATATAAATCTTGATAAAGATGGGACTGGAGATGAGTCAACTTTAGTTAAAAGGCGTCCCAATAATTTGGAGTTTATAGATCTTGATGCAAAAATTGATAAAAGTGGGACTGGAGAGGTAAAAACTTTAAGTAGCAATGAAACCACTCTTTTGGATTTCAAGGATTTTAATTATGCTAATTGTTCTTTGATAGATTGTATTTCCTTGTTGCAATCCATGTTGGATTCTCCTCATACTTATAATCATAATAAAGCTTTTACTAAACATATCGTTGATGCTATGATGAAATCTTTTGAAGAAAAGCTTGAAATGGAAGTTTCTATTCCTAGAAAAAATTATGATGAGTGGGAACCTACTATTAAGATTAAGATTAAATATTATGAGTGCCATGCTTTGTGTGATTTGGGTGCTAGCGTTTTCACGATTCCAAAAACTTTTTGTGATGTGTTAGGTTTCTGTGAATTTGATGATTGTTCTTTAAATTTGCATCTTGCGGATTGCACTATTAAGAAACCTATGGGAAGGATTAATGATGTTCTTATTGTTGCAAATAGGAATTATGTGCCCTTAGATTTCATTGTTCTTGATATAGATTCCAATCCTACATGTCCTATTATTCTTGGTAGACCTTTCCTAAGAACGATTGGTGCAATTATTGATATGAAGGAAGGAAACATTAGATTTCAATTTCCGTTAAGGAAGGGCATGGAACACTTTCCTAGAAAGAAAATTAAGTTGCCATATGAATCTATTATGAGAGCTAGATTGCATACCAAAGATGACAACATCTAGATCTATGTTTTTATGCCTAGCTAAGGGCGTTAAACAATAGCGTTTGTTGGGAGGCAACCCAATTTTATTTTTGTTCTTGCTTTTTGTTTCTGTTTCTTTTTTGAATAAATTTTTCATCTTGCCTCTGGTTAGATGTGTTTTTATGTTTTAATTAGTGTTTGTGCCAAGTAAGACCTTTGGGATGGCTTACGGTGATAGTTGATTTGACCTTGCTGAAAAACAAAAACTTTTGCGTCCAGTAACAGAATTGTTTAAATTCACTGGAGCGTGGAAAACCCCTGAATTTTTTACACAAGATTGATATACAAATTTACTCTTCTTCCTAAATTTTCAGAAATTATGGAGTCACAGAAGTATTAGAACAATTCAGATCTTCGCAGACTGTTCTGTTTTTGACAGATTCTGTTTTCTTTGTGTTGTTTGCTTATTTTGATGAATCTATGGGTAGTTTCGGGGGGTATGAACCATGGAGAAGTTGGAATACAGTAGATATTACAGCAATATAGATAAAAAATGAGTTCACAACAGTACCAAAAGTGGTGATTTATTTTCTTATACTAACGGATCTCATGAGTTTTCTGTTGTGAAGTTTTCAAGTTTTGGGTAAATATTTGATGGACTATGGAATAAGGAGTGGCAAGAGCCTAAGCTTGGGGATGCCCAAGGCACCCCAAGGTAATATTCAAGGACAACCAAGAGCCTAAGCTTGGGGATGCCCCGGAAGGCATCCCCTCTTTCGTCTTCGTCTATCGGTAAATTTACTTGAGGCTATATTTTTATTCACCACATGATATCTGTTTTGCTTGGAGCGTCTTGTATGATATGAGTCTTTGCTTTTAGTTTGCCACAATCATCCTTTATGTACACACCTTTTGAGAGGGACACGCATGAATTGTGATTTATTAGAACACGGCGGTGACACTTATATCTTTTGAGCTAGGCAATTTTGCTCTAGTGCTTCACTTATATCTTTTTAGAACACGGCGGTGGCTTTATTTTATAGAAATTATTGAACTCTCATGCTTAAATTATATTATTTTGAGAGTCTCTCTAAACAGCATGGTAATTTGCTTTGGATATGAATTTAGTCCTAATATGATGGGCATCCAAGAGGGATATAATAAAAACTTTCATATAAAGTGCATTGAATACTATGAGAAGTTTGAGTCCTTATGATTGTTTTGAGATATAAAGATGGTGATATTAGAGTCATGCTAGTGAGTAATTGTGGATTGGTAGAAATACTTGTGTTAAAGTTTGTGATTCCCGTAGCATGCACGTATGGTGAACCGTTATGTGATGAAGTCAGAGAATGATTTGTTTATTGATTGTCTTCCTTATGAGTGGTGGTCGGGGACAGGCGATGGTCTTTTCCTACCAATCTATCCCCCTAGGAGCATGCGCATAGTACTTTGTTTCAATGACTAATAGATTTTTGCAATAAGTCTGTGAGTTCTTTATGACTAATGTTGAGTCCATGGATTATACGCACTCTCACCCTTCCACCTTTGCTTGCCTCTCTAGTACCGTGCAATTTTCGCCTGTGCCTTACACCCACCTTACACCTTCCTCAAAACAGCCACCATACCTACCTATTATGGCATTCCCATAGCCATTTCGAGATATATTGCCGTGCAACTTCCATCGTTCCATTTTGTTCTAAAGTTTCGAGTTGCAATTATCAAGTTGTAAGTAAATAAAAGTGTGATGATCATCATTATTAGAGCATTGTCCCATGTGAGGAAAGGATGATGGAAGCTATGATTCCCTCACAAGTTGGGATGAGTCTCCGGACTTTATGAAAAATAAAAGAGGCCAAAGAAGCCCAAATAAAAAAAGAGAGGCCAAAGAAGCCCACCAAAAAAAAGAGAAAATAAAAAAATGAAATGAGAGAAAAGAGAGAAGGGGCAATGCTACTATCCTTTTTCCACACTTGTGCTTCAAAGTAGCACCATGTTCTTCATGATAGAGAGTCTCCTATGTTGTCACTTTCATATACTAGTGGGAGTTTTTCATTATAGAACTTGGCTTGTATATTGCAATGATGGGCTTCCTCAAATTGCCCTAGGTCTTCGTGAGCAAGCGAGTTGGATGCACCCCCATTTAGTTTCTTTTTGAGCTTTCATAAACTTATAGCTCTAGTGCATCTGTTGCATGGCAATCCCTACTCACTCACATTGATATCTATTGATGGGCATCTCCATAGCCCGTTGATACACCTAGTTGATGTGAGACTATCTCCTTCTTTTTGTCTTCTCCGCAACCACCATAATCTATTCCACCTATAGTGCTATATCCATGGCTCACGCTCATGTATTGCGTGAAAGTTGAAAAGGTTTGAGAACATGAAAAGTATGAAACAATTGCTTGGCTGTTCATCGGGGTTGTGCATTATTTAATACTTTGTGTGATGAAGATAGAGCATAGCCAGACTATATGATTTTGTAGGGATAACTTTCTTTGGCCATGTTATTTTGAGAAGACATGATTGCTTTATTAGTATGCTTGAACTATTATTGTTTTTATGTCAATATTAAACTTTTGTTTTGAATCTTATGGATCTGAACATTCATGCCAAAATGAAGAAAATTACATGGATAAATATGTTAGGTAGCATTCCACATCAAAAATTCTGTTTTTATCATTTACCTACTCTAGGACGAGCAGGAATTAAGCTTTGGGATGCTTGATACGTCTCCAACGTATCTATAATTGTTGATTGTTCCATGCTATTATATTATCTGTTTTGGATGTTTTATATGCATTATTATGCTATTTTATATTATTTTTGGGACTAACTTATTAACCTAGAGCCCAGTGCCAGTTTCTATTTTTTCCTTGTTTTTGAGTTTCGCAGAAAAGGAATATCAAACGGAGTACAAACGGAATAAAACTTTACGATGATTTTTCTTGGACCAGAAGACACCTAGAGGACTTGGAGTCCAAGCCAGACGTCCCACGAGGCGGTGGCAAGGGTGGAGGGCGTGCCCTAGGGGGCGCCCCTGCCTTGTGGCCCCCTCGGGAGTCCCCTGACCTACTTATTTATCCTATATATTCACATATATTCCAGAACCCTCAGAGAGAGCCACGAAAATACTTTTCCGCCGCCGCAACCTTCTGTTCCCGTGAGATCCCATCTTGGGGCCTTTTCTGGCATCCTGCCGGAGGGGGATTCGATCACGGAGGGCATCTACATCAACCCTATTGCCCTTCCGATGAAGCGTGAGTAGTTTACCTCAGACCTACGAGTCCATAGCTAGTAGCTAGATGGCTTCTTATCTCTCTTTTATTCTCAATACCATGTTCTCCTCGATGTTCTTGGAGATCTATCCGATGTAATCTTCTTTTGCAGTGTGTTTGTCGAGATCCGGCGAATTGTGGATTTATGATCAGTTATCTATGAATATTATTTGAATCTTCTCTGAATTCTTATATGCATGATTTGATATCTTTGTATTTCTCTTCAAATTACCAGTTTGGTTTGGCCAACTAGATTGGTTTTTCCTGCAATGGGGGAGGTGCTTAGCTTTGGGTTCAATCTTGCATGATTTCACCCAGTGACAAAGTAGGGGTAGCGAGACACGTATTGAATTGTTGCCATCGAGGATAAAAAGATGGGGTTTTCATCATATTGCTTGAGTTTATTCCTCTACATCATGTCATCTTACTTAAGGTCTTACTCCGTTCTTTATGAACTTAATACTCTAGATGCATGCTGGATAGCGGTCGATGTGTGGAGTAATAGTAGTAGATGTAGGCAGGAGTCAGTCTACTTGACACGGACGTGATGCCTATATGCATAATCATTGCCTTGGATATCATCATAACTTTGCGCTTTGATATCAATTGCTCGACAGTAATTTGTTCACCCATCGTATTATTTGCCTTCATGAGAGAAGCGTCTAGTGAAACCTATGGCCCCCGGGTCTGTTTTCCATCATATTTGTTTCCGATCTACTATTTTGCAATCTTTTATTTTCAGACCTATAACCAAAAAACCCAAAAATATTTAGTTTTATCTATCTCTATCAGATCTCACCTTTGCAAGTGACTGTGAAGGGGTTGACAACCCCTTTATCGCGGTGGGTGCAAGTGTTTGATTGTTTGTGTAGGTGCATCTATTGGGGACTTGCGTGTTTCTCCTACTGGATTGATACCTTGGTTCTTAACTGAGGGAAATACTTATCTCTACTATGCTGCATCACCCTTTCCTCTTCAAGGAAAAAACCAACACAAGCTCAAGAAGTAGCACTCCGCGCTGGCAGACGACACGGTCGAACAACGGCTATGGCCATGCCTAGTGGAGGCCCCATGCTCCGCGCTGGTGGGAAGACTAGCATAGGCACCAGACGTGGCTTTTTCTTTCGCTTGCTCTTGTAACCAATTTGCCACTTTCTGGAATGAAGTTTGAAGTTCTCGCATATTTATTTGAAAAGGGGTGGGACTTTCTTTTTCCTCCTTCCAGTGTTTTTCCCTCCCTGAATCTCGTTTTTGGAGGAAGTAGCGCTTGCCCGTTGCTCCCTCCCGCGCGTCCCGCGAGCGGGGGCTGGGCACAGTGTTATGCTCGGGCTAGCCCTGGCGACGTTGGAGCCCCAGACCCCAATGGCCGTGGGTCCGCCTGCACGCACACCTCGCCAAGGCCTTGGCATCCGAATCCTTGTACGACTCTCGAGCGAGCCAATAGGCACGTATCGCTTTCGGCCCCTGGCCTCAGGAGTGTTTATCTCCTGGCCTAGCCGGGCATTGTGACCCAGCATACCAGCGATGATCGCCCCTCGCTCGGGGGGGGGAGTGTGGGGCTTATTGTTGAGGAATCCTACGTCAAGTGCTTTTTACATCTCTGCGAGGTTCGACGGCTGGCGGAGGCATCTTCGGAGGCCCTGTAATCTCGCGAGTCCGACCTTGCGGCCCACGGGCCCCTCGAGACTCCGGAGCGATCCGGTCCATGAGGAGGAAGCCTCCTGGGGACCCCAGGGGTGTACCTAGGATCAAGGCTCTGGAGGAGCACGCCCCCACGACCCAGAAACCCGCCAAGGGTCACAAGCGCATGAAGCTAAGTTATCCTAATCGCGCCAGGCAGGAATCTTTCAACTAGTAGCAATGAAAATGCTAGAATATGAGTGGGAAACACGGAATAAAGGCGCGAGCACCATAGTTCATTACACGTCCCATGGGGCTCTCCATGACTCTTGATGCAGGAAACAAAAAAACAAAAGGAGCGGCCTCCCGAGGGACGCATGTTCCTGAAGCCTGGCTCCGACTCCACCCACGCTCAGGCGGAGTCCTCCTCCTCCTTGATGGGGGCACGATGGCGTGGCGCCTCGTCCTCCTCCTTGGTCCGGGCATGGCGACGGGGAGGCTCGTCGTAGTCGTCGTCGCTCGTGCTCCCCCCGGGGGAGGCGCCGCTGCTGTCGGAGGTGTCGCGGCAGTCACCAAGGGCAAGTTCACCGTGGAGGACGCCGCCGATGCAATAGCCGATGTCGTCGGAGAGGTGGTCGCTGTCGCTGCTATCGCCCTCTGGGCAGCACCCCAAGCGCCTGCCTTCTTCCCTGAAGACCTTGACGAAGAGTGTCGCCATCGTACTTGAAGTGGAGGGTATGCCTCCCCTGCAAGCCGCGGGCGCGGGCGAATGTCTGCCACCCACAGTTCAGGAACACATTGCCTGGTAACCTCAACTTCCACCCACGAGGCCTTGCTGCAGCAGCCGTCAGCCTGCAGCCAAAGGCCAGCGGGCCCTCCGGCCGGCAACTCCTCCATGAAGAAGCGCGGGAGCTGGAGCCAGGTGCCTGTCGGCCTCTCCGCCCACACCACGAACTCTCGGGCCACGTCAGGCGAATGGGATCGCGGACGCGGTGGCCGGGCGGCCACCGTTAGCCTCCCACCTCGACCACGGCCGACATGGCTCCCACAACCACTTCCGCGGGAGGGACCCTTCCCACGACCACTGGAGGCAATGTGGACACCCGTGGGGGTGCGCTCACGCCCCTGGGGAATCGCCACCGGCGTCGTGGTGGACTTGCGGGGACGGCCGCGCCCCCTCTTGGGCGGCGGCGAGCCTGGTCCCTCCTGGGGGGCCTTCCCCTTCTTGGCGGCTGAGAAACCTTCTCACCGGCGCCATGGATGCTGCAACATGAGTGTGGAATGGGGAGGCAAGAAGATGAAGACAGGCTGGGGGCTCCGCCCCCTCGCCCTCTTATAGGCAAGCGGAGGCTAACCGACGCCCCTCCACATTCTGAGTAATGATGGCCCTGTGGTGTGCGCCAATCTTTTGTCAGCCTGGCAGTTGCCGAGGCAACATGGGGAAGTGGAGGCGTCCGTGTCCCGTCATGCACCACGCGTCGAGCCTGGCCTGCAGGTGATTGGGGGCCCGCGGTGTTTCACCCTTCGCTCCTCGCCTTAGCCTCGAAGCCAGGCCGGGCACGCCTTGGGCCCAGGGGCTACTGTCGGTGTTCTGGGATCAGGGGTACCCAGATCTGCCTGCCTGTGGCCCAGCACGTGGGCTCATCAACGGCCCGGTATGGCCCAGCTACAACAACTACAAGACAAGACCCTCGCGAGGTCCCCCGACCTCGCGAGGAGAACGACACCAAGACCTCCATAGGAGCAGCTCCCCGAGCCTGCCTCCCGAGGAGCGGAGAACTCTATGCAAGCCTCTCGCCTCATGAGGCTATGATGATGTGAGCCATGACGACCAAGGCCAGGCGGGCGCATAGGGCACAATTTCCTCTTTGGTGCTAAGGGAGCAAGGGCAGGCGCAGTTTCCCGAGGAAGGCCCAAAAGCTTTCCATTCTGGTGCAACGAGACCAAAACCACGAGCTCGGCAGGACAGATGTCATGGCCGAGCCCACCGCTGCGTCATGGCCAGAAGCTTTGCAGGCGAAGACCACCTTTCGTCAGGATAAGATGTACTCCTTGTCCCCTTTCAAAATTGGCCATTGTGTGATCCCTTCCCTCCTAAGACATGAGGGAAGAGGACTAAGGCCACTATAAATATGGGCTAGCCATCACCGTAGAGAAGGACGAATCCATCCTCACTGCCCGAGCCCTCGCGAGGCGGCTCATTCACTGTACTGGTTCATCCTCTACCTCCTCATGAGGCCAATCCACCAAAAGCAGGAGTAGGATTTTACACCGCAAGGTGGCCCGAACCTGGGTAAATCTCTGTGTTCATCTTCTTCCCTGTTCGCACGGACTCGATGAGGCTAGGCCGTGGGGAGGTGAGTTTGAGACTAGAGCTGGTTGGGATCTTCGCACATGCCCCAGAGTTCGAACCTTCTTAGGTCTGCGGAACCCTTAATCTGACACATGGCACTTCACCATATTTGGGCCTAAGGGAATGCATTGTGGAGTAGTTATTAGATGATGGGTTGCTAGAGTGACAGAAGCTTAAACCCTAGTTTATGTGCTAGTTCGTAAGGGACCGATTTGGATCCAAAAGTTTAATGCTATGATTAGATTTTATCTTAAATATTTTCTCGTAGTTGCGGATGCTTGCGAGGGGGTTAATCATAAGTAAGAGGTTTGTTCAAGTAAGAACAACACCTAAGCACCGGTCCACCCACATATCAAATTATCAAAGCAGCGAACACGAATCAAACCAACATGATGAAAGTGACTAGATGAAATTCCCGTGTACCCTCAAGAACGCTTTGCTTATCATAAGACCATTTTGGCATGTCCTTTGCCACAAAAGGATTGGGATACCTTGCTGCACTTTATTTACCATTACCGTTACTTGCTCGTTACAAATTATCTTGCTATCAAACTACCTGTTGCCGACAATTTCAATGCTTGCAGAAAATACCTTACTGAAAACCACTTGTCATTTCCTTCTGCTCCTCATTGGGTTTGACACTCTTACTTATTGAAAGGACTATGATTGATCCCTTATAATTGTGGGTCATCAAGGCTTTTTTCTGGCACCATTGTCGGGGAGTGAAGCGCTCTTGGTAAGTGGAAATTGGTAATGAAAAATTATTACTACGTGCTGAAATTTATTGTCACTTGTTACTATGGAGAACCATCCTTTGAGGGGTTTGTTCGGGGTATCTTCACCTCGACTAGAAGCACAATTAGTTGCCCCTCAACCTACTGCACCTACTGAAAATATTGGTTATGAAATTCCTTTGGGTATGATAGAACAACTGCTAGCTAATCCTTATGCAGGAGATGGAACTGAACATCCTGATATGCACTTGATATGTGGATGAAATTTGTGGATTATTTAAGCTTGTAGGTTTATTCGGATATGAAGCTAAGAAGAAGGTTTTCCCTTTATCTTTGAAGGGAAAATCATTGACATGGTATAGGCTATGCGATGATATTGGATCTTGGAATTGGAATCGATTGAAATTGGAATTTCACCAAAAAATTTATCCTATGCATCTAGTTCATTGTGATCGGAATTATATATATAATTTTTGGCCTCGTGAAGGAGAAAGTATCGCTCTAGCTTGGGGGAGGCTTAAGTCAATGTTATATTCATTCCCCAATCATGAGCTATCGAGAGAAGTTATTATTCAAAACTTTTATGCTCGGCTTTCTCGTGATGATCAATCCATGCTTGATACTTCTTGTATTGGTTCTTTTATGAAGAAGACTATTGAATTCAGGTGGGATCTTTTAGAAAGAATTAAATGCAACTCTGAAGATTGGGAACTCAATGAAGGTAAAGAGTCAGGTATTAAGCTTGAATTTGATTGTGTTAAATCTTTTATGAACACCGATGCTTTTCACAAGTTTAGCACTAAATATGGACTTGACTCTGAGATAGTAGCCTCCTTTTGTGAATCATTTGCTACTCATGTTGATCTCCCTAAGGACAAGTGGTTTAAATATCATCCCCTATTAAAAAAGAAATTAAAGAACCGATCAGAGTTAAAGATGAAACTATTATTTACAATGTTGATCCAGTTGTGCCTACTGCTTATATTGAAAAACCACCTTTCCCTGTTAGGATAAAGGAACATGCTAAGGTTTCAACTGTGGTTCGCAAAAGTAATATTGGAGCACCTAAACCTGCTGAACAAATTAAAGTAGAACCTAGTGTTGGTATGGTTAAGGATCTCTTGGTAGAAAATATTGATGGGCATGTTATTTACTTCTGTGATGAAGCTGCTAGAATTGCCAAACCTGATAAAAAAGATAAACATAGACCTATTGTTGGCATGCCTGTTGTCTCAGTTAAAATAGGAGATCATTGTTATCATGGTTTATGTGACTTAGGTGCTAGCGTGAGTGCTATTCCTTTTACCTTATACCAAGAAATTATGAATGACATAGCACCCGCTGAAATAGAAGACATAGATGTTAATATTAAACTTGCCAATAGAGACACCATCACACCACTTGGGATTGTTAGAGATGTTGAATTCTTGTGTGGGAAAATAAAATACCCTACTGATTTTCTAGTTCTTGGTTCCCCACAAGATGATTTCTGTCCCATTATCTTTGGTAGACCTTTCTTGAACACTGTCAATGGTACTATAGATTGTCATAAACAAACCGTCAGTGTTAGCTTAGGTGATGAGTCTCATGAGTTCAATTTCTCCAAGTTTAGTAGAAAACTTCATAAAAAAGAATTACCTAGTAAGGATGAAATAATTGGTCTTGCTTCTGTTGTCGTGCCTCCTACTGATCCGCTAGAACAATATTTGCTAGACCATGAAAATGATATGCATATGCATGAAAGAAATGAAATAGATAAAATTTTCTTTGAACAACGACCCCTGCTAAAACACAATTTGCCTATTGAAACTCTAGGAGGTACTCCTCCACCTAAAGGTGATCCTGTGTTTGAATTAAAACAGTTGCCTGATACTTTGAAATATGCTTATGTTGATGAGAAAACGATATATCCTGGTATTATTAGTGCTAACCTTTCAGAGCATGAAGAAGAAAGATTATTGAAATTTCTAAAGAAGTACTATGCTGCCATTGGATATAGTCTTGATGATCTTAAAGGCATTAGTCCCACTCTCTGTCAGCACAAGATTAATATGGAACCTGATGCTAAACCCATTGTTGATCATCAATGACGTTTGAATCCTAAGATGAAAGAAGTGGTAAGAACCGAAATTCTAAAGCTTCTGGAAGCAGGTATAATCTATCCCATAGCTGATAGTAGATGGGTAAGTCCTGTTCATTGTGTCCCTAAGAAAGGAGGTATTACTGTTGTTCTTAATGATAAAAATGAACTTATTCCACAAAGAATTGTTACTGGCTATAGAATGGTAAATGATTTTAGAAAATTAGAAATTTAAATAAAGAAACTAGAAAAGATCATTACCCTTTGCCTTTTATTGATCAAATGCTAGAAAGATTATCTAAGCACACACACTTTTGCTTTCTTGATGGATATTCTGGTTCTTCTCAAATACCTGTTTCACAACCTGATCAAGAGAAAACCACCTTTACTTATCCTTTTCAAAATTATGCTTATAGACATATGCCTTTTGGTTTGTGTAATGCACCTGCTACCTTTCAAAGATGTATGACTGCTATATTCTCTGATTTTTGTGAAAAGATTGTTGAGGTTTTCATGGATGATTTTTCTGTTTATGGAACTTCTTTTGATGATTGCTTGAACAACCTTGATCGAGTTTTGTAGAGATGTGAGCAAATTAATCTTGTCTTGAATTGGGATAAGTGCCACTTTATGGTTAATGAAGGTATTGTCTTGGGGCATAAAATTTCTGAATGAGGTATTGAGGTGGATAAAGCTAAAGTTGATGCAATTGAAGATGCCATGTCCTAGAGATATTAAAGGTATTCATAGTTTCCTCGGTCATGCTGGTTTCTATAGGAGGTTTATTAAAGAATTCTCTAAAATTTCTAGGCCTCTTAGAAATCTTTTACAAAAGGATGTCCCATTTTGTCTTTGATGATGATTGTGTAGAAGCCTTTGAAACACTTAAGAAAGCCTTAACTTCTGCACCTATTGTTCAACCACCTGATTGGAACTTACCTTTTGAAATTGTGTGTGATGCTAGTGATTATGCTGTTGGTGCTATTCTAGGACAAAGAGTTGGTAAGAAACTAAATGTTATCCATTATGCTAGTAAAACTCTAGACAGTGCCCAAAGAAGTTATGCTACCACTGAAAAAGAATTCTTAGAAGTTGTGTTTGCTTGTGATAAATTCAGGTCTTATATTGTTGATTCCAAAGTAATTGTTCACACTGATCATGCTGCTATTAAATATCTTATGGAAAAGAAAGATGCTAAACCTAGACTCATTAGGTGGGTTCTCTTGCTACAAGAATTTGATTTACATATTACTGATAGAAAAGGAGCTGAGAACCCCGTAGCTGATAACTTGTCTAGGTTAGAAAATATTCTTGATGACCCACTACCTATTGATGATAGTTTTCCTGATGAGCAACTAGCTGCAATAAATGTTTCTCATAACACTCCCTTGTATGCTGACTATGCTAATTATATTGTTGCTAAATACATACCACCTAGTTTCACAAACCAACAAAAGAAAAAAAATTCATCTATGATTTAAGACATTACTTTTGGGATGACCCACATCTTTATAAATGAGTAGATGGTATTATTAGACATTGTGTACCTGAGCATGAACAGGAACAAATCCTATGGAAATGTCATTCCGAAGCTTACGGAGGACATCATGCGGGAGATAGAACTACGCACAAGGTATTGCAATCTGGATTTTATTGGCCTACTCTCTTCAAAGATGCCCGTAAGTTTTTTTATCTTGTGATGAATGTCAAAGAATTGGTAATATCGGTAAGCGTCAGGAAATGCCTATGAATTATTCACTTGCCGTTGAACCATTTGATGTTTGGGGTTTTGATTATATGGTACCTTTTCCTTCCTCTAATGGGTATACTCATATTTTGGTTGCTGTCGATTATGTTACTAAGTGGGTAGAAGCTATTCGAACCAGTAGTGCTGATCATAACACCTCCATTGAAATGCTTAAAGAAGTTATTTTCCCGAGGTTTGGAGTCCCTAGATATTTAATGACTGTTGGTGGTTCACACTTTATTCATGGTGCTTTCCCTAAAATGCTTGCTAAATATGATGTCAACCATAGAATTGCATCACCCTATCATCCTCAATCTAGTGGTCAAGTTGAACTTAGCAATAGAGAAATAAAATTAATATTACAAAAAACTGTTAATAGGCCCCGAAAGAATTGGTCTAAGAAACTAGATGATGCACTTTGGGCCTACAGGACAACTTATAAAAATCCTATGGGTATGTCTCCCTATAAAATGGTTTATGGAAAAGCTTGTTATTTGCCTCTAGAGTTAGAACATAAAGCATATTGGGCAATTAAAGAACTCAACTGTGATTTCAAACTTTCCGATGAAAAGAGATTATTTGATATTAGCTCACTAGATGAATGGAGAACCCAAGCCTATGAAAATGCCAAATTATTTAAAGAAAAAGTTAAATGATGGCTTGACAAAAGAATCCAAAAGCGGGAATTCAAAGTTGGAGAATATGTTCTTTTGTACAACTCTCGTTTCAGATTCTTTGCAGGAAAACTTCTCTCTAAATGGGAAGGACCATATATTATCGAAGAGGTTTTATCACTCTGGAGCTATCAAAATAAATAATGCCAAAGGTACTAACCTGAAGGTGGTCAATGGGCAAAGAATTTGTTAGTGCAACAAACCCTGGGTCCGTTGCCCAGACTGTGCACAGGCACGAGAACAAGATTACAACTCCAAGGACCAACGTGTAGCACAAGAGGACCAAGACTAAGCCAGAGAAGCAAGATGTTGTAAATGGAAAAACCTCCCTTGCCAGGCAGGTGAGCCTGGCAAGGATAGGGCCACCCCTGGAAGCAAGCCTTCGGTTCGCCCCGACAGGCCTGCCGGGGCTTACGGAGGCAGAACCACCTCACCACACCACCTCATCACACCGCAAGTCATCGATCGGTGTGGTGTCCAACCGCAAAGTGACTAAGTGGTTGCTATATGCAACATGACAGCCACTTCCTACAGAAAATAACTACAAGTGACACCCGTCCTGCGACGTGTCAAGCGAGCAGGTGCAAAGCTGGCGAAGCAGCCCGGCAGGGCTGGCCGGGCAAGCTATGACATGACATTGAGCGGCGCATTAATGCGCCCTGTCAGCCTACAGAGTTAGGTATGGTAGCACTATTTGCTATCTAATCAGTGCATAATGACTGGTTTGCCACTGTGGTGACCCCTTGATCTATAAAAGGAGGCCCATGGCAACCATAGAAAGGATTCGGACCCTTGTACACTCATACGCGCGTAGCCGTTCTCGCCCGCAAGGCAACCCTGCCGGGCAAGAACGCTGCGTTTTCCACCATAATCCACCATCAATCCACCAAAGCAGGAGTAGGGTTTTATGCCTCAAAGCAGCCCGAACCTGGGTAAAGACTGCCCGTGCGATCTCTGCCGTGCTGTTTCACGCTCTTCTGCTCTTTGTGCAGCATGCCATCCCCCCGCCGAAGCAGCAAGGGGCCATTGGTCCCATAGGTGGCCGTGGTTTCCCGCGACATATTTGGCATGCCAGGTAGGGGGATCACTTGCGCGAACCTGAAAGCGTGAGCAGCGCGTCATCTTCATCACCATTTTCATCACCGACGGCGCCATCGACTATGGCGCCCAAGAAGAAACCCGGTGCTTCAGCTCAGCCGTCCACCTCGAAGGCTCCCCCTCCCGCGGCCGCCAACACGCGGGGGTTACAGAGGCGCATGAGGGTGTGGGCATTGCGGGGGACGCGGTTGGCGCAGGCGGCGTTGTCGCCACCTACCTCGCGACCGAAGCAGGAGCGGGAGGCCCCGGAGGAGAGCAGCATCAGCAGCATCCCAGTGGCCATGCTCCATGAGGTATGAGCGGAGGGGTTATTCCGTCTATACCTCTTCCCCTCGCCAAAGGGAACAATCACAGTGGTGGTGCCCGATCCAGGGAGAATCGCCACCCTCCGACCGTCCTCACCATGGGTGAGACCGGAGCGCGTGCGCCTCCCTCGGAGCGGGTTGACCCAACCACCATGCCCAATGGAGCCGCTGGCCCACCAGCGCCTTCACCACGTCACCATGCCATCCAAGTGGTCGGCTCCCAACAGTGAGGGCGTGACGCTGCCGCCACCGGCACTGTCAGAAGCCGAGTGATGGTGCGATCTACATCATCATCTCCAATGCCGAGCACTGCTACTGAGGCCATGGCATGGGCCCAACTGTTGTTAAGGTTCCCACCGGCGGTCGATTAGATGGATGAGTGGAGAGCCACCATTCAGAGTCTGATTGGCTTCGCCGAGGCTGGGGGCTCACAGCGAGCTGGCCCGCCGCGGCCTCCCCAAGTGGCAACAATGGCCCGCGCTGCTGGTCGTACGGAAGGGGCCACCCCCACGGTGCAGTCCCCACCACGGCAACCAGCGAGGGTGCGGCAGAATCAAGAACCCAATGACGTCTCGATGGCCTCTTTTGACCCTCGAGCATGTCCTGGCCAACGGCGAGCCCCGGAGGATAGGCGGAGGGGAGACGCGTGCATCATCATCGAACGACGCCGCGATGACCGCCACCGAACCGATGGGTGCGATGGTCCCGACGTCGACAAGCCTGCGCTCAAGGACGGCGGGTGCCTACCTTTCGAGGTTGGGTGCCCTGCCTTTACTCGTGAGCTGCGGCAAGTCCGTTGGCCATCTGCTCGCGCGTTCAAGCCAGAGATAACCGAGAAGTTTGATGGGAGGCTGAACTCGGTAGAGTTCTTGAGCATCTACACCATCGCTGTTCAAGCTGCCGGAGGAAGAGATGAGAAGGTGTTTGCTAACTACTTCCCATTGGCACTCAAATCCAACGTGAGGTCTTGGCTGATGCACCTGCCAGAGAACTCCATTTCGTCATGGGCGGACCTGTGCCATGAGTTCATCGGCGCCTTCACCGACGACCATCAAGAAACAGGGTGGCCCAGCGACTTGCAGCTTCTCCAACAGAAAGAAGGAGAGACACTCCGTAAGTATTTGCAGAGATTCAACAAATTCCACAGAAATATCCCAAATATCCACCCGACGGCTGTGATAGCTGCCTTCCAGTCCAATGTGCACAACCGTAGGATTCGTGCGGTTGCCCAAGACTGTGAAGGAGCTTTACACCTTGGTGGACGAGTGCACTCGGGTGGAGGAGGGAAGGAAACTCCCTAGAGAGGAGGATTGCGTCGACATCGACTCAGAGGATGATGATGAATCCGCCAGTCAGAGGAAGAAGAGCAAGAAGCGCAACAAGAGGCGCAAGGATAAGGCAGTGATCACCATCGAAGGATTGGGCACTCTTAGTACCGGCAAGAAGGCTAAGGCCGAAGTCCCCGGCAAGGAAGCTGTCGCGTGCGCTGATTGTCGGGTGGCTGCGGCTGCCGAGAAGGCTGGGAAAGGCGATGGGCCATACTGCAAGATCCATCGGACCAAGGGCCATGACCTTCAAGAGTGTTATCAGGTTGAGCAGCTCGTCAAGAGGCAGAGGGCTGAGTATGAGAAGTGGGGCAAGGAAAAAGGTCAGAATGGTGCTAGAGGGAAGGGCCGAGGCGGTGAAGTAAATCGCCCCGGCAAGCCCTTTCAGAATCAAGGAAAACCCGCCAGGGGCTGAGAGAAGGGAGTCTGCAATGATGAGAGTGATGAAGGGGATGAAGAGGAAACCAGTGAGCAGGAATTCCAGAAGGCTACTGATGCCCTATGCATTGACGGGGGTGCATCTTTGCACTCCTCTCACCGCCAACTTAAACGGTGGGCGCGTGAAGTCAATGCCGTGGAGCCAGCGGCAGAGTCTCGGAAGCCGCTCAAATGGTCATGCACGCCCATTATCTTTGACGAAGAGGACCATCCTGACCACACAACTGTGGTAGGGTGTTTGCCGTTGTTGGTCTCTCCAACAATTCGCAACCTCAAGGTCACAAAGATGCTGGTTGACGGCGGGGCCGGGTTGAATCAGATTTCCCCAAAGGTTATCAGCAAGCTTCAGATAGCAGAGGAGGAACTAAAGGTCACAGGCATGTTTTAAGGAGTCAATCCCGGTAGGAGTCATCCTAAGGGAAAGATTACGTTGCCAGTGACATTTGGGGGAGAATTGAATTACCGGACTGAGAAGATTGTGTTTGATGTGGTCGATCTCCCCCTGCTGTACAATGGGATCCTTGGACGCCCAGCTTTGGCAAAATTCATGGCAGCATCCCACTATGCCTACAATACCCTGAAGATGCCAGGGCCGGTAGGAGTCATTTCCGTCCCATCGGATGAGAAAGACGCAATCATTTGCATGGATAAGATGTATCGGGACGCAGTCACGGCAGAAGCAGTGGCAGCAGCAGTTCCCGCCAAGGAGAACCGAGGAAAGAAGAAGGATAACAGGGACACCAGCAAGGAGTCTGGGGAGCGTACCTCTTCGGAGTGCGCTGCGCCTGTTGACGACTTGCTGGAGAGTTCCAACAGCAAAAGATCCAAGGTCACTGCACCATCTGTGAAGAAGGTCCCGGCAGGGCTGGCTGGCGTTGATGGTGCCTTCACTATTAGTGCCACCCTTGATGACAAATAAGAAAGCGTGCTCGTTGCCTTCCGACGGGCGAATGTCGATGTGTTTGCCTGGCAACCATCTGATATCCCCAGTGTTCCCAGGGAGGTAATCGAGCACCACCTTGCTGTCTGCCCACATGCCCGACCTGTTAAGCAGAAGGTTTGAAAGCAGGCCTTGGAGAAGCAGCAGTTCATTGCCGAAGAGATTAAGAAGCTTGAGGGTTCATTGCCGAAGAGATTAAGAAGCTTGAGGCAGCTGGTCTGGTCAGAGGAGTACTACATCCAACATGGTTAGCAAACCCAGTGGTCGTTCGCAAGGCTAACAGGAAATGGAGGCTTTGCATAGATTTCACGGATCTCAACAAGGCTTGCCCGAAGGACCCATTTCCCTTGCCGCGCATCGACCAGATCATGGACTCCACTTCAGGTTGTGGTTTGATCTCCTTTCTGGATGCATACTCTGGATATCATCAGATCTTCATGTCCAAGGAATACGAAGAGAAGACCTCGTTCATCACCCCATGTGGTACATACTGCTTCGTACGCATGCCTTTCGGGTTAAAGAGTGCTGGGTCCACTTTTGCAAGAACAGTCCAGATTGGTTTTGAGCCACAGTTGCACGGAAACATTGAAGCTTATATGGATGACATTGTGGTCAAAACCAAGGACAAATCAACCCTCATCCAGGATTTAGAGAAGACATTTGCTAATCTGCGCAAGATCAACCTGAAGTTAAATCCGAAGAAGTGTGTGTTTGGCGTTCCCTCTGGCAAACTACTTGGGTTCTTTGTATCCCATCATGGGATAAAATCCAACCCCAACAAGATCAAAGCTATCGAGCAGATTTAGGCACCCATGACAGTCAAAGATGTGAGGCGTCTGACAGGGTGCGTTGCCGCACATAGCAGATTCATCTTCAAGTCTGTCGAGCGTGCCCTACCGTTCTTCAAAATCTTGAAGAAGGCAGGGGCCATGAAGTGGACCCCAGAAGCAGATGCAGCTTTGCAAGATTTGAAGGCCTACTTATCTTCGGCGCCCACCTTGGTTGCCCCCAAGCCACAAGAGCCGTTGCTACTGTACTTAGCGGCAACTAATCAAGTGGTTAGTGCAGCCCTAGTGGCACAGCGGGAAGTAGAGGAAGCAGAGAGTGAGCAAAACCCGGTAGTATCAGATGGGGATCAGGACACAGAGGTGCACGACAGTAGGGGCAACCCCAAGGATGCGGCAAGGAAGAAAGTGGTGTAGCTCCCAGTGTATTTCATTAGTTCCCTATTGCAGGAGGCTAGATCGAGGTACTCTGGTGTGCAAAAGTTGATTTTTGGCCTCATCATGGCCTCAAGGAAACCGCGCCACTACTTTCAGGCCCATGAGATTACGATTGTCACTCACTTTTCATTGCAAAGGATACTCCGGAACCCTGAGGCTACCGGCAGAATAGTGGAGTGGGCTTTGGAGTTATCCAGCTTTGGCCTAAAATTTGAGAGCACATCAACAATTCAGAGAAGGGCATTGGCAGAATTTATTGCAGAATGGACGCCAACCCCTGATGCAGAAGTAATGGAAACGGTTATTCCCGGCAAGGAAGTGCCCCAAGAATGGATCATGTATTTTGATGGTGCTTTCTCCCTGCAAGGTGCAGGGGCTGGCGTGCTTCTTGTTGCTCCCACTGGAGAGCACCTGAAGTACGTCGTCCAAATGCATTTTCCCTGGGAGGAAGCAACCAACAATACAGCAGAGTATGAAGGACTCCTTGCCGGGCTCAGGATTGCCACATAATTGGGAATCAAGAAGCTGATCATTCGAGGAGATTCGCAACTTGTGGTGAAACAAGTTAACAAGGATTACCAAAGTCCATTGATGGAGGCATACATTGAGGAAGTGAGAAGATTGGAGGAGTGGTTTGACGGGTTGCAAACAGAGCACGTACCCCATGTGGCCATGGTTTCCCGTGACATCTTTGGCGCGCCAGGTAGGGGGGTCACTTGCACGAACCTGAAAGCATGAGCAGCACGTAATCATCATTGCCATTTTCATCACCGATGGCACCATCGACTATGGCACCCAAGAAGAAACCCGGTGCTTCAGCTCAGCCATCCACCTCGAAGGCTCCCCCTCCCGCGGCTACCAATGCCGCGGGGGATACGAAGGCGCATGAGGGTGTGGGCGTTGCGGGGGAAGCGGTCGACGCAGGCGGCGTTGTCGCCACCTCCGCCACGACCGAAGCAGGAGCGGGAGGCCCCGGAGGAGAGTAGCATCAGCAGCATCCCAGTGGCCATGCTCCATGAGGTACGAGCGGAGGAGTTATTCCGTCTATACCTCTTCCCCTCACCGAAGGGCACAGTCACAGTGGTGGTGCCCGATCCGGGGCGAATCGCCGCCCTCCGGCTGCCCTTGCCACGGGCACGACCGGAGTGCGTGCGCCTCCCCCGGAGCGGGTTGACCCGACCACCATGCCCAATGGAGCCGCTGGCCCACCAACGCCTTCACCACGTCACCATGCCATCCTGGCCGACTCGCAACAGCGAGGGCGTGACGCTGCCGCCACCAGCACTGTCAGAAGCTGAGCGACGGTGTGATCTACATCATCATCTCCAATGCCGAGCACCGCTACTGAGGCCATGGCGTGGGCCCAACTATTGTTGAGGTTCCCACCGGCGGCCGATCAGATGGATGAGTGGAGAGCCACCATTCAGAGTCTGATTGGGTTCGCCGAGGCTGGGGGCTCACAGGGAGCTGGCCTGCCGCGGCCTCCCCAAGCGGCAACAACGGCCCATGCTACTGGTCATACGGAAGGGGCCACCCCCACGGTGCAGTCCCCACCACGGCAACCAACGCGGGTGCGGCAGAATCAAGAACCCGATGATGTCTCGATGGCCTCTTCCGACCCTCGAGGATGTCCTGGCCAACGGCGAGCCTCGGGGGACAGGCAGAGGGGAGACACGTGTGTCATCATCGAGCGACGCCACGACGACCGCCACCGGACCGATCGATGCAATGGTCCCGACGTCGACAAGCCTGCGCTCAAGGACGGCGGGTGCCTACCTTTCAAGGTTGGGTGCCCTGCCTTTACTCGTGAGCTGCGGCAAGTCCGTTGGCCATCCGCTCGCGCGTTCAAGCCAGAGATACCCGAGAAGTATGATGGGAGGCTGAACCCGGCAGAGTTCTTGAGCATCTACACCATCGCTGTTCAAGCTTCCGGAGGAAGAGATGAGAAGGTGTTTGCCAACTACTTCCCGTTGGCACTCAAATCCAACGTGAGGTCTTGGCTGATGCACCTGCCGGAGAACTCCATTTCGTCATGGGCGGACCTGTGCCATGAGTTCATCAGCGCCTTCACCGACGGCCATCAAGAACCAGGGCGGCCCAGTGACTTGCAGCTTCTCCAACAGAAAGAAGGAGAGACTCTCCGTAAGTATTTGCAGAGATTCAGCAAAGTCCACAGAAATATCCCAAATATCCACCCGACGGCTGTGATAGCTGCCTTCCAGTCCAATGTGTGCAACCGCAGGATTCGTTCCAAGATGAACGTGTGGTTGCCCAAGACTGTGAAGGAGCTTTACACCTTGGTGGACAAGTGTGCTTGGGTGGAGGAGGGAAACAAACTCCCTGGAGAGGAGGATTGCATCGACATTGACTCAGAGGATGATGATGAATCCGCCAGTCAGAGGAAGAAGAGCAAGAAGCACAACAAGAGGCGCAAGGATAAGGCAGTGATGACCGTCGAAGGATTGGGCACGCTTAGTACTGGCAAGAAGGCTAAGGCTGAAGTCCCTAGCAAGGAAGCTGCCACGTGCACTGATTGTCGGGAGGCTGCGGCTGCCGAGAAGGCTGGGAAAGGCAATGGGCCATACTGCAAGATCCATCGGACCAAGGGCCACGACCATCAAGAGTGTCATCAGGTTGAGCAGCTTGTCAAGAGGCAGAGGGCTGATATGAGAAGGGGGCAAGGAAAAAGGTCAGAATGGTGGTAGCGGGAAGGGCCGAGGCGGTGAAGTAAATCGCCTTGGCAAGCCCTTTCGGAATCAAGGAAAACCTGCCAGGGGCCGAGAGAAGGGAGTCTGCAATGATGAGAGTGATGAAGGGGATAAAGAGGAAACCAGTGAGCAGGAATTCCAGAAGGCTACTGACGCCCTATGCATTGACGGGGGTGCATCTTTGCACTCCTCTCACCGCCAACTTAAACGGTGGGTGCGTGAAGTCAATGCCGTGAAGTCAATGACATTGAGCGGCACTTTTAATGCACCCTGTTAGCCTGCAGAGTTAGGTATGATAGCACTATTTGCTATCTAATCAGTGCATAATGACTGTTTTGCCACTGTGGTGACCCCTTGATCTATAAAAGGAGGCCCATGGCAACCATAGAAAGGATTCGGACCCTTGTACACTCATACGCGCATAGTCGTTCTCGCCCCCAAGGCAACCCTGCCGGCCAAGAACGCTGCATTTTCCACCACAATCCACCATCAATCCACCAAAGCAGGAGTAGGGTTTTACGCCTCACGGCGGCCCGAACTTGGGTAAAGACTGCCCGTGCGATCTCTGCCGTGTTGTTTCACGCTCCTCTGCTCTTTGTGCAACGTGACATCCCCCCGCCAAACCAGCAAGGGAGCGTTGGTCCCATAGGTGGCCGTGGTTTCCCACGACAGAATTAAACACTATATCTCAGGTACGCCTGTTAATGTTGAAAGCAATATTATTCAAACCATGACACCAGAGGAACACATAAAAGAAGCCTTCCGGAACACTCCAGAATCATGAAAAAAGAGGAGGTACGTGATACGGTAAGTAAACGGACTCCAAAAAAATCCGCAAAAATATTTTCTGTCAGTTTTGGAATATTATAAAAATTAGGAAAATAAGAAACAACCAGGAAGGCAACCAAGGAGGGCACAAGACACTAGGGCACGCCTGGCATGCCTGGCGCGCCCAGGTGGGTTGTGCCCACCTCGGGAACCTTCCCGACTCTGTTTTCTCCTCGTTTTGCTTGTTTCCCAAAATAAAAAAATCTTTATATACCCCCCCCGAACGTATCAACCACCATACCGCGAGATATATAATAAAGAGTAGTTTGAGTTTTGTTTCTTTACCTTTTTCTTCCAATAAAAAGAAAGGAAAATAAATGAAAAAGATCATATGCTAATCTTATGGTAAGTAATGACATCACATAAGGAAAAAGTATAAGTGGTAAAATTTATTGGGGATTGACAAACATAGCATTGGTTAATGATGCAATTCATGAAAGAATTAATAAGGGAAGAGAAGATTCACATGCAAATACACTATCTTGGACATATTTTATGATTGTGAGCCCCCATTAAATATTATGTGTCAAAATTGTTGACATTGGACAAGGAAGACAACGTAATGATTTATGTTTGTTCATATTCACATAGAAGTTATATTGTCATAGATCCTTCAACATGTGGTGCTTGGTCAATATCTTTGCAAGCCAAAAACCCCGCACTAAGTAGAGATACTACTTGTGCATCCAAAAACCCTTAAACCCAAATCTTATTTTGACAGTCCACCATACCTACCTATGGATTGAGTAAGATCCTTCAAGTAAGTTGTCATCAGTGCAATAAGGCAATAAAAATTGCTTCTAAATGTGTTGGATCATTTAGTGTAAGAGAAAATTGAGCATTGTATGAATTTGTGATGGAAAAATAATAAAAGCGACAGACTGCATAATAAAGGTTGCTATCATATGGGGTAATATAACGTGACGTTCTTTTGCACTAAGAGATTGAGCATACAAACCAAAATGCGCATGACAACCTCTGCTTCCCTCTGTGAAGGGCCTATCTTTTACTTTTATGCATTTACTTTTATGTAAGAGTCAGAGTATTCTTCCCTATTCCTTTTTATTTTCTCTTTTGCAAGCATCATGTGATGAGGAAAGATCTAGGCACATATATCCAGTTGGATATGAGTGGGCATGAGTTATTATTGTTGACATCACCCTTGAGGTGAATACGTTGGGAGGTGAAACTTTAAGCCCCTATCTTCCTATGTGTCTGGTTGAAACTTTTTGTTCATGGGTATGTTGTGAGTGTTAGCAATCATAGAAGACTAAATGATGGTTGAGTATGTGGACTTGCCTAAAGGCTCCGATACATGACCCTTCCTGAAAAGATGATGAATTGTAGTTGCAAAGTTGACTGAGAACATATTTTGTTGGTTTTCAATAAGGTTTATGCTTTATACTTCAATGTTGTGATGAATTGTTACTTGTTCATGAGAAGTTATATGATAAAAGTTGTGTGATAAAGTTGCATGTTAAATTTCTTTGATGTTATAATAATATGCATGATGCTTCTATATCCGTATTCTGTTTTTATCGACACCTCTCTCTCCAAGCATGTGGATATTTTTTTTATTTCGGTTTTTGCTTGAGGACAAGCGAGGTCTAAGCTTGGGGAAGTTGATACGTCCATTTTGCATCATGTTTTCCTACTGTTATTTATAATGTTTTTGTGCATAATAATGCTTTATGGAGTAATTCCAATGCCCCCCCCCCCCCCCCCCCCCCCCCCCCCCCCCCCCCCCCCCCCCCCCCCCCCCCCCCCCCCCCCCCCCCCCCCCCCCCCCCCCCCCCCCCCCCCCCCCCCCCCCCCCCCCCCCCCCCCCCCCCCCCCCCCCCCCCCCCCCCCCCCCCCCCCCCCCCCCCCCCCCCCCCCCCCCCCCCCCCCCCCCCCCCCCCCCCCCCCCCCCCCCCCCCCCCCCCCCCCCCCCCCCCCCCCCCCCCCCCCCCCCCCCCCCCCCCCCCCCCCCCCCCCCCCCCCCCCCCCCCCCCCCCCCCCCCCCCCCCCCCCCCCCCCCCCCCCCCCCCCCCCCCCCCCCCCCCCCCCCCCCCCCCCCCCCCCCCCCCCCCCCCCCCCCCCCCCCCCCCCCCCCCCCCCCCCCCCCCCCCCCCCCCCCCCCCCCCCCCCCCCCCCCCCCCCCCCCCCCCCCCCCCCCCCCCCCCCCCCCCCCCCCCCCCCCCCCCCCCCCCCCCCCCCCCCCCCCCCCCCCCCCCCCCCCCCCCCCCCCCCCCCCCCCCCCCCCCCCCCCCCCCCCCCCCCCCCCCCCCCCCCCCCCCCCCCCCCCCCCCCCCCCCCCCCCCCCCCCCCCCCCCCCCCCCCCCCCCCCCCCCCCCCCCCCCCCCCCCCCCCCCCCCCCCCCCCCCCCCCCCCCCCCCCCCCCCCCCCCCCCCCCCCCCCCCCCCCCCCCCCCCCCCCCCCCCCCCCCCCCCCCCCCCCCCCCCCCCCCCCCCCCCCCCCCCCCCCCCCCCCCCCCCCCCCCCCCCCCCCCCCCCCCCCCCCCCCCCCCCCCCCCCCCCCCCCCCCCCCCCCCCCCCCCCCCCCCCCCCCCCCCCCCCCCCCCCCCCCCCCCCCCCCCCCCCCCCCCCCCCCCCCCCCCCCCCCCCCCCCCCCCCCCCCCCCCCCCCCCCCCCCCCCCCCCCCCCCCCCCCCCCCCCCCCCCCCCCCCCCCCCCCCCCCCCCCCCCCCCCCCCCCCCCCCCCCCCCCCCCCCCCCCCCCCCCCCCCCCCCCCCCCCCCCCCCCCCCCCCCCCCCCCCCCCCCCCCCCCCCCCCCCCCCCCCCCCCCCCCCCCCCCCCCCCCCCCCCCCCCCCCCCCCCCCCCCCCCCCCCCCCCCCCCCCCCCCCCCCCCCCCCCCCCCCCCCCCCCCCCCCCCCCCCCCCCCCCCCCCCCCCCCCCCCCCCCCCCCCCCCCCCCCCCCCCCCCCCCCCCCCCCCCCCCCCCCCCCCCCCCCCCCCCCCCCCCCCCCCCCCCCCCCCCCCCCCCCCCCCCCCCCCCCCCCCCCCCCCCCCCCCCCCCCCCCCCCCCCCCCCCCCCCCCCCCCCCCCCCCCCCCCCCCCCCCCCCCCCCCCCCCCCCCCCCCCCCCCCCCCCCCCCCCCCCCCCCCCCCCCCCCCCCCCCCCCCCCCCCCCCCCCCCCCCCCCCCCCCCCCCCCCCCCCCCCCCCCCCCCCCCCCCCCCCCCCCCCCCCCCCCCCCCCCCCCCCCCCCCCCCCCCCCCCCCCCCCCCCCCCCCCCCCCCCCCCCCCCCCCCCCCCCCCCCCCCCCCCCCCCCCCCCCCCCCCCCCCCCCCCCCCCCCCCCCCCCCCCCCCCCCCCCCCCCCCCCCCCCCCCCCCCCCCCCCCCCCCCCCCCCCCCCCCCCCCCCCCCCCCCCCCCCCCCCCCCCCCCCCCCCCCCCCCCCCCCCCCCCCCCCCCCCCCCCCCCCCCCCCCCCCCCCCCCCCCCCCCCCCCCCCCCCCCCCCCCCCCCCCCCCCCCCCCCCCCCCCCCCCCCCCCCCCCCCCCCCCCCCCCCCCCCCCCCCCCCCCCCCCCCCCCCCCCCCCCCCCCCCCCCCCCCCCCCCCCCCCCCCCCCCCCCCCCCCCCCCCCCCCCCCCCCCCCCCCCCCCCCCCCCCCCCCCCCCCCCCCCCCCCCCCCCCCCCCCCCCCCCCCCCCCCCCCCCCCCCCCCCCCCCCCCCCCCCCCCCCCCCCCCCCCCCCCCCCCCCCCCCCCCCCCCCCCCCCCCCCCCCCCCCCCCCCCCCCCCCCCCCCCCCCCCCCCCCCCCCCCCCCCCCCCCCCCCCCCCCCCCCCCCCCCCCCCCCCCCCCCCCCCCCCCCCCCCCCCCCCCCCCCCCCCCCCCCCCCCCCCCCCCCCCCCCCCCCCCCCCCCCCCCCCCCCCCCCCCCCCCCCCCCCCCCCCCCCCCCCCCCCCCCCCCCCCCCCCCCCCCCCCCCCCCCCCCCCCCCCCCCCCCCCCCCCCCCCCCCCCCCCCCCCCCCCCCCCCCCCCCCCCCCCCCCCCCCCCCCCCCCCCCCCCCCCCCCCCCCCCCCCCCCCCCCCCCCCCCCCCCCCCCCCCCCCCCCCCCCCCCCCCCCCCCCCCCCCCCCCCCCCCCCCCCCCCCCCCCCCCCCCCCCCCCCCCCCCCCGACTTTGATTGGGCTGAGCATTTTCTTCAGCGACATTTTCGTCAGGTGCACCAGTATGATTTTCTTCATGGTCTGGAATAACTTCTTCAGCAGGTTCTTCAGTGGGTATGACATCCTCAGTAGCCTTGAACTTGATGGATTCCTCAGGAGACATTTCATCTGGCACAGGAGGTAGGTGCTCTCTTTGCGAGCCGTTAGTCTCATCGAACCGCACATCTACAGTTTCAACAACCTTGTTGTGATAGGTGTTGAAGACTCTGTAGGTGTGCGAGCCCTTTCCGTAACCAAGCATAAAACCTTCATGTGCTTTCGGTGCAAATTTGGAATTGTGATGAGGATCTCTAATCCAACATTTAGCACCAAAGACTTTGAAATAACTCACATTGGGTTTCTTGTCAGTGAGGAGCTCATATGAGGTCTTCTTGAAGAATTTGTGAAGATATACCCTGTTGATGATGTGGCCCACAGTATCAATAGCCTCAGGCCAGAAGCGATGAGGCGTCTTGTATTCATCAAGCATGGTGCGAGCCATCTCAACAAGAGTCATGTTCTTGCGCTCCACGACGCCATTCTCCTGAGGAGTGTATGGGGCAGATAACTCATGAATTATACCAAGTTCATCAAGATAGTCATCAAGACCAGTGTTCTTGTACTCGATCCCATTGTCACTCCTGATATGCTTGATCTTCACACTGAAATTCGTCGAGGCCCTTGAGGAAAACTGTCGATGCAACAAACCCCAGGTATGTTGCCCGAACTGTACACAGGCTCAAGAGCAAGGTTGCGGCATCCAAGACAAGACCAAGCAGAAGAGATAGCTCTTTGAGAAATCAAAGGGCAGATCAAGAAGACCAAGTCAAGCTAAAGAAGCAAGATACCGCGAAGAAAAAACCTCCCTTGCCGGGAAGGTGAGCTTGGCGAGGTTGAGGTTGCCCCGAAGACAGGTCTCAAGACTGCCCCAGCAAGCTTGTCGGGGACACTGAGGGCGGACTACCCCGCCAAGGCCCCACCGCTCCACCTCACAGCAACGCAAGTCATCGATCGGTGCGGTGTCAAGCCCCCAAGTGACTAAGTGGTAGTTATTTGGCACATGGCAGCCACTTCCGAAGGAAATCACCTCCAAATGACACCCGTCCAGAGACGTGTCACACAGACAGGCAAGAGAGTGGCCGAAAGGCCCGGCAAGGCTTGCCGGGCTGCGCTACGATGTGACACTAAGCTGCACATTTAATGCGCTCTGTCCTCTCTGTAGAGTTAGGTATGATAGCACTGTTTGCTATCTAATCAGTACGCAATGACTGATTTGCCATTGTGGTGACCCCTTGATCTATAAAAGGAGGGCCGTGGCAACCTTAGAAAGGATGCAGACCTTCGTACACTCATACACGCATAGCTGCTCTCGCCCTGAGGCAACCCTGCCGGGCTAGAGCACCGCGCCTCCACCACGGTCCTCTCATCAATCCACCAAAGCAGGAGTAGGGTCTTACGCCTCGCGGCGACCCAAACCTGGGCAAAAACTGCCAGTGTGATTGCTGCCGTGCTGCTTTGCACCCTCCGCTCTTTGTGCAATGTGCTCTTCCCCCTGCCGAACCACAAGGGGCCGATGGTCCCATAGGTGGCCATGTTTTCCC
>JAAAWM010011341.1:0-74445 GCA_036873465.1 Thinopyrum obtusiflorum | reverse complement strand
AGCGACTAAGCATGTATGGTGGCTAACTTACGAATACAAGAGTAAGATGAGAAGCTACGCAAACGGTCGCGAACTAGAAATGATCAAGAAGTGATCCTGTACTACTTACGTTCAAACATAACCCAAACCGTGTTCACTTCCCGGACTCCGCCGAAAAGAGACCATCACGATTACACACGCGGTTGATGCATTTTAATTACGTCAAGTGTCAAGTTCTCTACAACCGGATATTAACAAATTCCCATCTGCCACATAACCGCTGGCACGGCTCTCGAAAGTTTATACCCTGTAGGGGTGTCCCAACTTAGCCCATCACAAGCTCTCACGGTCAACGAAGGATATTCCTTCTCCCGGGAAGACCCGATCAGTCTCGGAATCCCGGTTACAAGACATTTCGACAATGGTAAAACAAGACCAGCAAAGCCGCCCGATGTGTCGACAATCCCGATAGGAGTCGCACATATCTCGTTCTCAGGACACACCGGATAGGTCAAGCTACGAGTAAAACCAGCCCTCAAGTTGCCCCGAGGTGGCCCCACAGGCTGCCCGGTTCGGACCAACACTTAGAGAAGCACTGGCCCGGGGGGGTTAAAATAAAGATGACCCTCGGGTTGGCCGACCCAAGGGAAGGGTAATAGGTTGTTAGGCAAATGTAAAACCAAGGTTGGGCCTTGCTGGAGGAGTTTTATTCAAAGCGAACTGTCAAGGGGTTCCCATAATACCCAACCGCGTAAGGAACGCAAAATCAAGGAACATAACACCGGTATGACGGAAACTAGGGCGGCAAGAGTGGAACAAAACACCAGGCATAAGGCCGAGCCTTCCACCCTTTACCAAGTATATAGATGCATTAATTAAATAAGAGATATTGTGATATCCCAACAAAGTTCATGATATCCATGTTCCAACATGGAACAACCTGCAACTGCACCTGCAACTAGCAACGCTATAAGAGGGGCTGAGCAAAGCGGTAACATAGCCAAACAACAGTTTGCTAGGAAGGGTGAAAGGTTAGAGGTTTTCATGGCAATTTGGGAGGCTTGGCAACAAGTGGTAGGTAGCGCGACATAGCGATAGCATCGAGACAACTAGCATAGCAATGATAGTAGTGAGATCCAAGGTGACGGTCATCTTGCCTGAAATCCCGCTAGGAAGAAGAACGAGTCGATGAAGAAGATGAAGCCACGAAGACGAACCAAGCGTAGCCGAACGAATCCTCACGATCGCAACGAAAACAGGAACTACCGAGAAGGAGCACAACCAGAAAGAAGCAAACAACATGGTAAACACACAACACATAATGAGACATGATGCTCAACCAAGTATGATGCATGACAAGGCTACATGAAGCTACTCATGGCAAGAGATGATGCATACAAGAACAACACATCAAAGCAAGTTTAAATAAGGCCGGGAACAACATATAGCAATTCCGGAAAGACCCCATATGCCAATTTCGAAATTGGTCCAGATCTGATTAGAACACAATGTTGAAGTTGTTAAACTTCAATTTAAAATGCATCAAGATGATCTACACGGTTTTCTAGTCAAGTTACATATAAAGTTCATTTAATTCGGAGCTACGGCCTAGAAGATATGAGCATCACAAGTTAAACATGGCATTGATGCAAAATGCATTCAAACATCCAGCAAACACATTCAAAACATTGATGCAACAAGGTAACATGAAACTATATGCAAAACTAAGCAAGTTTCATATAGAGCACACTCAAAACGGAGCAACGGTTCAACACATACACATGAAACAAGTTTAAAGGACAAGCTGTCCATAACAGCAACTAGGCATATAGCAAGCAACAAAACAATATGCTAAAGCACCTCAACATGAAAACAAAAGGCATGGACATGATGTACAGGTAAAGCATGACAAAACATGAACACTGAGCTATCTCCAGAAATCACTGGAACATGCTCAAAAGGACATGGCAAGATTGCAAATAATAACAGTTTCACGGACTTGGCAGAAATCACTGGACATGGCAGAAATAGCATCAGGTTGCGATGTTTAGAGCTATCAAACAACATGCTACAGGAACTTATCATGGCGAACAAAGGCATGGCATGCTAGTACTAAAAGCAATTAACAAAACTCCCTTACTAAACTTATTCCAAAGGTCAACAGAAAATATGGTAGCACCCATGCAAACATGGCAAATGATATGATAGATTCAGACTGAAAATAACAGCACATGGCAGGAACAACGATAAGTAGGCATGTAGGTGAGCTTGTGCCACTCACCACAGAGCATTTCATGGCATGTGAAGTCAAGAAACAGTAAGATGGCATAATGATGAACCTAATAATGGCAAGAGCAAGTCCATAGGGTGCATAGAACATTAGGTAAACACATGGCAAAACTGAACTTAATAACAGGCTGACAGCAACAATATTTAGAAATTTGAGAGCAAGATTACAACAAGCTACAGCAGGCTATAAATGCAATGAAGGGCATGAATGGATAGAGCATAACATGTATAACAAAACATCCTTAGTGAACATCTCCAGATTATGCATATAATTGATGGTAGCATCAATCAAACATAGCAACATGATATAGCAGGTTCAGCCTAGCAAAACAGTAACAACAAGTACCCTACTTCACGAGCTTGATGCACTCACTACAAGACTCACAAAAATACATGGATTGCACCACTGTAAAGATGGCATGAATATGCTCCTAAAACATGTAGACATCATGCTCAAAAGATGCACACACAAAATGCAACGAAAATGACAAAACAGCAAGTTATGTTAATCTACAGCAGACAACATCACATAGCACTCTTGCAACGATGATAAGGGCATCAAGATTGATTCAAACAAGCATGGCACAATGGAATGAAATGAAGAGAATCTCACAATGAACCTTCTGATATATCATACAACATCATAGGACAAATATGCACAAAGTTACGCACTCCACAAGATGCATGAATGATGTGAAATCTCAGGGACAGTGAAAACCTCACCCCAAAGAAAGCTGGACGGGGAGGTTCGGGGAGGGGACGGTACGGGACGAGGCTGGGCGTTTCGATGAGATCCCAGTGGATCTCGTCCCTATCCACCGGATCCGGCCGGCGAACTCCGGCGAGGAGGGCAGCGCCGCCGACGAGGCGCGGGGACGTCGGGGAGGAGCGGGGACGGCGCCGAAGGGCGGATCCCGTCGAGGGAAGCAGCGGCGGTCGGTGGCGGAGCTTCGGGCGGCGGTGGCTGTGGGCGCAGGGCGGCGAGGCAGGCGGTGGCGCGGTGGCGGTGGTGGTCGCCGGCCCGGGTCGGCGAAGTAGGAGCGAGGCGGCACAGGCGAGGCGTGGGCTGGCGCGGCGGCGGGGCTGGAGGCGCTCGGGCGGTGGCGTGGATCTGGGCCCGGGCGGGCCGGATCTGGGCGCGGTGGAGGACGGCGGCGGGGACACGTGGCGGCGCGCGGTTGGCTGCGGGAGGCGGCGAGGACGACGTGGCGTCCCCGGATTGGTCCGGGCAACGTGGAGGCGGCGGTGACATGTCCGGCGCGGTGCGGACGCGTCCGTTGGCACGGAGGAGGAAGAAGGCTAGGGTTCATCTGCGAATTTCGGGGGTGGGGACTTATTTATAGGTAGAGGGAGCTAGGAGTGTCCAAAAGGGGAGCGGTTTTTGCCCACACGATCACGATCTAACGACCGAGAGCATGGAGGGGGCTTGAATGGGCTAAAGGGCTGTTGTGAAGGGGTGTTGGGCTGCAAAGAGAGAGGGCTTCGGGGTTACACGGTTAACCGTTAGGACGTCAAACGACCTCCAAATGGAACGAAAATTAACAGGCGGTCTACCTACTCTACAACAACACCGCACTCCAAGTTTCATCCCATTCCGAGAACATCTTTAAGCCACTCATGAAACGAGGTCTGAGAGGTGCAACGGGCGCGTGTGAGAGTGTCGGAACGCGGAACGGACAACGGGGAAAATGACCGGATGCAAGTTTTGAAAATATACAGATGCAATGCGCATGATGACATGGCAAAGTGCAACACGCAAGCAAATGACATGGCAATGATGGCGAATAACTGGAAGACACCTGGCGCATCAAATTCGGGGCGTTACATGGCCCGATCTTCATGTCGTAGGATCGAATAGGGAGGGATAACTAGCAGCAAGCAGCAGGGATAACTAGCTGCAAGAAGCCTGGATAACTAGCTTTATACCTGCCAAGGTGGGATGCAACCCATATGTTGGGGATTGCTGACCGAAGCTACAAGAATTCCAACCCGCTGTCCGAAAAATCGCAGAACCACAAACCGGGACTAACCCACACAAAACGGCTGGAACTGTCGAGCATGAATTAGGGGGAACCAGGGGCTCCCTCTCACGAATCCAGATGACCTCACAAGAGGAAAGGTAGCAAGGATCTCTCGGATCTCTCTAACAGTCTTGCTGCATAAGCTTGTAGCTGAATGGTTATACAAAAGGTTTTTTAGAGGATGGGGGAGACGGGGTTTTATAGCAGGGACAACCCCCCTTAGCTAGATGGGAAAATGGTTTCAAAAGTAAGCAGGTTTGCATGGCTTCGTTGGGGGGAAAAGTAGTCAACTTTGGGAGTTGTTGGAGAGCTCCTTGGAAATTCGTGAAGCCTTGACAGCGTGGACACCTTCCACAAGAATGACTAGAGATTTTGACTGCACCAGCTCAATCTCATGACCTAGGCACCTGCATAGAAATCGCCGTTCCTCAGGAGGTAGCCCGGGGAGGTCGCTCCCTCCGGAGGTCTTGATGTCGCCCGCCTCGCGAGGCTTGGCCCCTGGCGAGGGTCTTGTCTTGAAGGTGTTGTAGATGGGCCGTACCACGCCAAAGATGGAGCCACGTCATGGGCCGCAGGCAGCCAAGTCTGGGTACCTTGGTTCCCAGAACACCGACAGCAGCGCCCGGGCCCAAGGCTCGCTCGGACATGGCTTTGAGGCGAAGCCAAGTGGCAAGGACGAACCGTCGTGGGGCCCAATCGCCTATGTACTGAGCCGATGCATGGCGCTTGATGGGACGTGTCATCTCCACTTCCACATGCTGCCTCGACAACTACCCGACTTGGCAGATGCATGCAGAAAAAAGCCATCATTGCTTGGAATGTGAGAGGCTGGCGGTTGGCCTTCCTCCGGCTATAAGTGGGAGAGGGGGCGGAGCCCGGAGCTCATCTTCATCCTCTCGCCGCTCGCTCCTTTTTCTTCCTCTTTGTCCCGCCATCTTGTCAGAGCGTCGATGGTGCTAGTGAGGAGGTTTTCCTCCGCGGAGAAGGGAAAACCCCCTCAGGTGGAACCTGAGCTACTCCCGCCGAAGAAGAGGCATGACTGCACTCGCGATGCCACCGCGGCGCCCATGACGACGCGGCCTTGGCACGAATGTGCTCCGCCGAGCTTCCCGATTCGCGTGTATGCTCGCGCGCAAAGCCCCATCCATGGGAGCGGCCGCGAACACCGCGAGAAGCGGAGCCATGGAAGAGAACAAGCGGTGGCCGTACAACCACCCCACCCGTGGACCCATGCCGAGGGCACGGCCCGCGAGTTTGTGGTGTGGGCGGCAATGCCGCCATGCACATGGATCTAGCTCCCGCGGTCTCTGACGAGGGAGATATCGCTGAGAGGGCCCGTCGAACTGTGGCTGCAGCACGACGGCTGCTGCAGCCAGGTTTCAGAAGCGGAAGTCGAGGTTGTTGACTCTGGCAACGTCTTCATGACCCGAGGATGGGATGCGGTCTCCTGCTCCTGTTGCTCGGAGGGAGGTCACGCCATCCACTTAGAGCACGACGGGGCTTCAACACTCCTCTTCAAGGTCTTCGGAGAGGACGACCGACGCGTGGAGTGCTGCCCCAGGGGAGAAGATCAAGGCAGCGGCTCCCCAGCGGGCCAGCGAGGCGGCGAGGCCACCGGGGATGAACTTTCCCTTGCCCTTGTCCGCGACTGCTCCGACAGCAGCAGCGCATCCTCCGGACCCGGCTTGAGCATCGATGACAGCTACGAGCCGCCGCGGCGCCGTGGCCGGGCCTAGGGGGGCAAGGTACTAGCCTGACGTCATGGGCGACGTTTTTTGGGCTGCGGTCCTCAGGAGACCTTTTCCATTTTGCTTTGTTCCTACGAAAAACCATAAAGGGCCCCACGGGGGCATGTAAAGGTTGTGATGCTTTTGTATTAATGTTGCTATTTCCAATCAATGTCATGTTTGCGCTTCTCGCTTTGGCATGGTTCCCCCTTTCATTCTCACGGTAGCTTAGTTCTCTACGCCGGCAGGACCCAGTCCCCAAGCAAGCTTCGGCCGTCGCTGGTATTCCAGATCATGATGCTGTGGTCAAGGCCAGGAGGTGAGTGGCCCGATGTCCGGTAAGAGCCCCTGAGGCGCGATGCTCAGGAGGTCCCCTTTGGCATGCAAGAGGCTCCCTAAGGACTGAAAGGGAAGCGTCCTTGCCCGAGCGAGATCGCTAGAGACAAGGCGCTGATCATAAGGTGACTTATCTTGGCGAGCCTGCGGTGATTCTTTCGCTGCGAGGACAAGCTTCTTGCACGGCGTTAGGCTATGTCCTTCTCCTGATGGCGCCCCTGGGCAGCGCTCGTGCCGACCCATGTTTCTCGCTCGTCTGGGTGCTCTACGTCCTCGGGTCCTGGCCCTCGAGCGAGGCTCAGCCGCCGCTGGTATGCCAGGTCGCGATGCCGTGGTCAAGGCCAGGGGGTGAGGGCTCAAGAGCCAATAGGAGCCCCTGAGGCGTGATGCTCAAGGGCCCCCCTTTAACGTGCAAGAGATTTGCGCGAGAAAAGAGTGGCTTGCTTTGAGGGTGTGCCTAGGAGGGGTTGCGCCCCGAGGTGCTGGCGAGGCCGCTAGTGGTCCAGGCTCCGAAGGTTCTTGCGAGTTAGCCGAAAAAAGAAAACATAGCACGCAGCCGTGCTTGCTGTCCTGCCGGTGATCTTTCCGCAAGAAGACGAAGGCACTAAGGAACTGGTGGGGTGACATGCGTGGGGCCAGATGCGAGCCAGAGCTCAGTCTCTTAGTTTTATCAGCGCTGCAGGGACGAACCCAAGCACAAGCGCATTCCAGCAGCCCCCGTTGCGGGATGAGCAAGAGGCGGGTTTAGTAGCACGTAGAGGCCGCGAGGGGCAACTCCATAGATAACGAGACGCAGGAGTAATGTCAACAACCATGATAACTCAAGCATGCATAACTGGTACGGAGTACAAGAATCAAAATGTTGTGGCTGCAGGGGTGGACCCTAACAGCTTGAGGATGATGCAGCCCGAAGGTACCCTGGGCTGCATAACTGGACCAAACACCATCCTTGGGTACCCTGCACGAAAATCCCGCCAGTGCAGCTGCCACCCCCGATGCGTGTGGCGAGCTACGCGTCTGCGTCAACATTCCGGGCCTCAACAGGGCCGCTTCGCAGGACATCTTCGGGCCGTCATGCGTCGGCCGGAGTGGGGGCTACCCCTACAACTACGTCCGCATCCCGTTCGGCCTGCTAAACGTCGGCACCTCATACCAGCGCCTGGCGTAGTGTTCTATGGCATCTCACGAGGCCCGGCGCTCGGCTGTCGCACCTCAGGAGGTCCCAGACCCTTGTGAGCCTCCTGCGCCTCGCGGGCCTCTCAGGCCTTTGGAGCCACCCGGCTCATGAGGAGCGAATCTCCATGACACGCTTCTTCGACTTCCTCGACCCCTCTTCAGCACCAGTGCCAGGTGACTTCTTTGTCTCTTCAATTGAGGGTGCCCCTCGGGCTGCATTATCCCTAGGCTATAAGTGCTCGCCCCTGCAGCTGTATTGTTTTGCGCATGTATCAGAACTGGCCTTGCTGTCGATAAAATTTCCTTCGTACTTCAACTTGCATGCCCGGTGCTTTGTCACCATGAATGTCGCCGCGCCCTCGCAATCCCACCCACGACTGCCTCATGTTTAAGGCCTGGCACAAGGTCTATGCTCGATTCTGTCCCTGCAGCGTTGTTAAATCCAAGTGAGCGAGCTCTGTCTCATGGGCCTGCTCTCGTGCATGTCATCTCCGTGCTCCTTGGTGCCTTGTCCTTGCATGAGCTAATCGCGAGTGCGTGAGTGAGGACGCGCGGCCCTGTTCTTACAACCACAATCCGGCGCTTCGCCGTCACGGGAGCCGTGTGGTGGGTGTTCTTCCTTGGGTTATTGCATGAGAAGACTTGGCACAGCGTCTGTGCTCGAGTCCATCCCTGCAGCATTGATAAACCCAAGTGACCGAGCACTGTCTAGCAAGTCGGCCCCATCCACGTCACCTCCTATGGGTCCTTCGTGTTCGGCCTTCTCATGCGATGACTTCCGGACATTCGCTCGATGCAGATCGTCCCTGTCACTCAGGTTTCATAAGCGCGCTCTACGCCAAAAATCTAGGTGAAATACGCCTTCAGGTAGGGCCTCCTGAGCTCCGTGCTAGCTCATGAGTGCCCATATACACCTCCTCAAAGTTTTGCCATGCCAGTCACATGTACGAACAAAACAGGGCTGTACACGCCCGGAGACTCTAGCACAGAGCTCCCGATCCACGCCCAGTGGAAGCCCGATGCTTAGCGCTGGTGGATGCGGTCGCTCTACGACCGTGCCCATGCCCAGTGGAAGCCCCATGCTCCGCGCTGGTGGATAAACAACTGAGGGCGCCCTACGTGTAGCACCAACCTCAGGATGGCCTCTTGGCTGTTCAGGCGACACTGCTCGCAGCCTTCCCCTGGAATGCACGCGAGACGGGGCTGGATACGGTGCTTATGCTCAGGCCAAGCCCTGGCTCACAGGCCTGCCTCTGCCCATGCCACCTCACCAGGTTCCTGGTGCCTGGTTTTCTTGCATGAAGAGCCCCGGGTTAACCTCGCCGTCACCCACATTTCCTTCATGAGGGCTGCTCGCACGTCAAGGGGGAACCCGGAGCATCGCGACTCAGGGGCCTCACTAGTCATGTAGCCCCTCGCCCCTTGGCCTCATTCAGGCATTGTGACCTAACGACCCAATGGCGGCCGAGGCATGCACGGGGCTGGGCCCTGCCGACGAAAAGCATGAAGGCAAGCAGGAAGGAAACCAAGCGCGAAAAGGAAATCACAGAGTTCAAATTGTTATTACAAGCACCAAATGTATCACAAATTTGAGCAAAGTCTTATGCCTCCACGAGGCATGATTAGTTGTTGCAGGATAAACTTCAGGGGGAAGGACCATCGCCGTTGTTTCCATCATCACCACCGCCCGCCTCGCCAGTAGTGGGCCCGTCTTCGACGTCGCCATTGTCATCGCTGCTGTCACCTCCACCCGTGTCGGCTGAGGTAGATCCGCATCGACGCAGGTAAACTTCCTGAGAAGCGTGGCCACATGGTGCTTCACGGCCTCCGCTATGTCGGCGAGGACTTCAAGAGAAACGAGGCCCGTTACGGCATCGAAGTCGAAGTTGGCTTCACGGAGATAAAGATGGCTGAAGACGCATGTTGCTACCATGAAGAAGATGTCGCCGCACTCCGCCTCTAAGATGGCATCCACCTTGGCACCGGCGCCTTCGAACTCCAAGGTGAGCCCAGAGGAGAACTTCGCATAACCGTCTTCGGGGGTCGCGAGCGGGCCCCCCAAACCCTCCCCTGCAGAACGACTTCAACGTTCGGCGAGCCCTGAACTCGAGAGCAGAAAAGGCATCGCGGTTCGGCACCGCCTTTGCGTCGGTGTCGAAAAGAATCTTCTTCTAGCTGGTGTCCAGTTGGGCCATTGCCTCGGAGACGTGCTTGGCATGGGCCGCTTGGGCTTTGTTCACCTCCTCCTGTAGGTTGGCCAGGCGTTCACTCTCCTTGGCTTGCTCAACGACCACCTTGGACAGCGCAGAGTCATGGTCTGTAAGCTTCGCTTCGCGAGCCTTGAGGTTATCCTCCCGCTACTGAAGCTCTTACAGGCGTGTGGCCTCTTCCTCCTCGAGTGCCCTCAGGCGGTCCTCCGCCTCGCCACAATGCTTGGCGGCTGCCTCCGCCTCAACCAACGCGTCATCACGGGCCACCCTAGCCTCGGCGGTTTCCCTCTTGCTCTGCGCGATGGAGGCCTCGGCCTGTCTCCAGGCCTCTTTGGTCGCTGTATTGACCTGGAGCCACGCCGAGGCAAGCGCCAGGCGCTCCTTGGCAAGGTGCCTGTCAGCATCCTGGAGGTCCGCCTCAAACCGACCAAGCACGGCATAATCATCGGCCAAGGTCCCATCCTTGATTAGGGCGTCGCAGCTCACGAGCTCGAGGGCCTGACGAGGAGGCAGCGCTGGCACATCAGCTGGCACCATGGCCAATGAGGCCTAGGGGCAATCAACTCCAGGAGCCAAGGACTCAGGTTTCTTCTCAGCACCGCCCGGCTCCGGTGACACTACGATAGCAATTTGCTCGACGGCCTACTGGACTGCGGGGGCCAGCTCCGCCTGACGTTGCACCGCTGCGCTCCCTGAGTCGGGTTCGGCCGGAGGAGGATGAGCCCCCGCCCTCTCCCCCAGGACTAGGGCTACCATGACCGCGGCAGGCGGCACTGCTTGGTGAGCTCCATCGTCGTTGCCGGCCGGCCGGCCTATGCGCAATGGCGTGTTGCCTCCCGCGTGCCCGAGGGTTGGGCCCGGTCGGCGCTGCGTGCTCCCGCGCCCGCCGAGGCCGTGACCGAGTGCTGAGGCTGCCTTCAAGATAATGGGTACCCTCGCATCGGCGGTCAGCTTCCCCTTCCCCTGTTTGGTGTGACAAGGGATAGCATGAGCATATGGATTACGAATGTGTGGTCAGAAGGTAAGGATACTCACTCCTCAGGTGCCGCCCACTTCCTTTTCTTCTCCTCCTCGGATGCCGATGCGCCCACCTTCTTCTTCGGCCTGGCCACGGTCTCTCCTCGGGGGCCGGCGGAGTGGCCCCAGACGGGCCCCGTTGCGGCGCCACTGACCATAGGAGCGTGGGGGCTTCCCTGAGGGGCCTTCACCAGCGAAACCATGGCCGCCTCAGCGGAGGCTGTCGTGGCCATCGGCTGCGCACCTTGTGGGGATGAGCCTGCCTCCTCGGCTGTCCTGACAGGGCGAGGAGTGCCTTCCGGAGGGACACCGCCTCAGTCTCCTCCGAGTCCTTGTTGCCGCTGCTGTTGCCGGAGGACAGTATCATGGGAGATTCGGGGTTGTCAGATGGCTCGAGCCCGAATTTGTTGAAGGTGGGCATGGCAGCAACCAGGTCTTCCACATCGTCACGGCTGTATAATAAGGCATAGGCCTCGGGGATGTTCCCCAGAATATAGCCGAGCAGAAAGACCAAGGGTGTGTCTAGCTCCTCGCACGTTAGGCCGGCAGCATGCAGCCTCATCGCATCCCCCGCACGTTGGTACTCCCACAAGGGTTTCATATGTGACTGAAGGGCGTGAGGCGCTGCGCCAGGAACTCCTTCAGGATCATCGCCCCCGTCAGCTGCTCCGCCCTCATGTGCGAGTCTATCTTCTCCATGACAGGCCTCACTCGAGGGTTGGTAAGCTTGGCGGAGCTCCACTTTGGGGCGTGGGCGGGCAGCGCCACCGGGGGCGCCAAGAGCGGATCGGAACCCTGGGTGTCCAGGAAGACCAAGCGGTGCCGAAATCCTTCCACCTTCTTCCCAGCTTTCAGGAGCAAGTTTCTGCTCTGAACTACGACGAAGGAGACGCATGCGGATCACTGGTCCCGGACATGGAATCGCAAGGTGAAGTAGTGGTGGAAGAGTGCCATCGAGGGCCTTATGCCCACGAAGGCCTCGCAGTAGAAAGCGAAGATGGACAATAGGAGAATGGAGTTAGGCTGGTGATGGAGGGCATGGATCTTATAGCTCCTGAGGATGGCATAGAAGAACCCCGAGAAGGGCCGGACGAGCCCTGAGAAGATGTTGAAGAAGAAGTGGTAGGCTGACTTCGCCAAGGTGCTCTACTCCGCGGAGCCAGGCCAGAATAGAGTCTTGCCCCACTCGTTCGCGTCACCCGCCGTCATTGGAAGCACTGGACCGAGGTCCTCCTCCTTGGCGATGGAGGAGGCTGCGAGCGCCAGCGGAAGAGGGGAGGAGCTCATGATCTAGGTCACGGGCTTCGATTTCCCCGCGGGTGCTATCTGAAGAATCTCTTGCACTGGAGGAGGAGAAGGAAGGGTGGCACCCTGTCTAGATCTGGAGGAGCTAATCGCAAGGGGAAGGGGATCACGATGAGTCATGGAAGGTGAGGGGAAGGAGCAATGATGGCCTTGCAGTGCACGCACCATGCTTTTTGTCTGCTTGGGCAGTTGCCGAGGCGACCTGGGGTAGTGGGGGCGTTCGCGTCTCGTCGTGCGCCACGCATTAAGGCTGGCCTGCTGGCGATTAGGGCCCGTGTCACTTTGCCCTCCCTTCGTTGCCTTCGCCTCGAAGCCATGCCAAGCGCACCGTGGGCATGGGGGCTACTATTGGTGTTCTGGGATCGGGGGCACCCAAGCTCGCCTGCCTGCGGCCCAACACGTAGCTCCATCAACGGCCTGGCGCGGCCCATTTCCAAGCACTCACAAGCAAGACCATTGCGAGGGCCCCCCGCCTGGCGAGGCGAACGACACCAAGGCCTCCCGAGGAGCAGATATCTCTAGGAAAGCATCTCACATCGCGAGGTGCGTGATGACATGAGCCATGATGACCAAGGCCAGGTGGTCACCAGAAGGCGCAGTCCAGGACGGTTTCCTCTTTGGTGCTAAGGAAGCAAGGACGTATGTGGTTTCCCAAGGAATCCACCAAAGGTTTCCATTCTGGTGCAACAAGACCAAGACCGCTGGCTCGGTAGGACGGAGGTCATCGCCAAGCCCACCAATGCGTCATGACCAGAAGCTCTGCAGACGAAGGCCACGTTTAGTTGGGATTGATTGTACTCCTGTCCCCTTCCAAATTGCTGCTGTGGAACCCCTTCCCGCCTAATCTATGAGGGAAGAGGACCAAGGACACTATAAATACAGGTTAGACTCCATCGTAGAGGTGGAGAACCCTCGGCCACTTCAGCTCTCGCGAGGCAGCTCACACTTGTACTAGTTCATACTCATCCTCCTCAAGAGGCAATCCACCACAAAGCAGGAGTAGGGTTTTACAACGCAAGGTGGCCCGGACCTAGGTAAGCTGCCGTGTCCACCTCTTCTTCCCGCTCGCTCGAACCCGACGAGGCCAAGCCATGAGGCAGTGAGCACGGAGCTGCAGCTAGGCTAGATCCTTCGCACATGCCCTAGAGTTCGAACCTTGTTTGGGTCTGCGGAGCCCTCATTCTGACAGTGTACTTAGACATGGGTGCCTTAGTGCCCTGACTTGTGCACAGGTAGTGGCAGCCTTCCCGATGGCAGGGCTTGCCAGAGGACTACTACAAACAAGACTCAAGACTTGGTGTGCAATACCATGAAGAAGGCCTGAATACAGGTCATTGACAAGTACTAGTTTAGTACTGAAGATCAAGACTTTGGTTGCGTGCAAGCTACTTGGCGGCAAGCGAAGACCCAGCAAGCTCCGTGGCGGTAAACTCCCACTGCTTTGCCACTGCTCCACCTCAGCGGCCAGCCCGTCGCTTGTCAAATAGGTGTCAAGCGAGCAGGCAGTTAGGTGAAGCTCTTCTGGTCCCGTGTCAGCTCACTACCAAAGACACAATTTTAACGACACAAGTCGTGAAAGCATGTTCAGATAATAAGAGGTGGCTGGGCGAACGGCACGGAAGGAGAGATGATGAGGACACTACAAGCATCGACAAGTCTCCAACAATTATAGGTCCAATCACAAGAAGCCGGGCCAAACTAATAAGTGACCAGATGAAGGCTAACTTACGTTTACCTTGTAACCTTGATGACACAACTGTTCTTTCATACCCATTGTAGTTGGTTGAACTTAGGTATCACATGGAATAAATCCAACAACCTATGAGCTCTTGAAGCAACCAGTTTGGAGGAACAAGTTTGGAGAAAACAAGTTTCAAGTGAAGATGATGCTGTCAGTTTTTACCTCTGATGTGTCGATGTGCCACACCCATGTAGTTGAGAGACGTGGCCATAGAAGTACATCACCAGAAGTAAATCAAATTTACTGTCGAATTCAAAAAACATCACATCATTTGGAGTTGTGGGTTAAAACCTCTAGTCATTCTTGTGGAAGGTGTCCATACTGTCAAGGCTTCGCGAATTTCCGAGGAGCTCTCCAACAACTGCCAAAGTTAACTGCTTTTCCACCAAGGAAGTCATGCAAACCTGCTTACTTTTGAAACCATTTTCACAGCTAGCTAAGGGGGGTTGTCCCTGTTATAAAACCCCATGTCCCATATAACCCACAAGTGTAGGGGATCGTTTGTAGCCTCCTTCGATAAATAAGAGTGTCGAACCCAACGAGGAGCTAAAGGTAGAACAAATATTCCCTGAAGTTCTATCGACCACCGATACAACTCTACACACACTTAACGTTTGCTTTACCTAGAACAAGTATCAAACTAGAAGTACTTTGTAGTTGTAATAGGATAGGTTTGCAAGATAATAAAGAGCAGACATATAAAAGCTAGGGGCTATTTAGATAAAGAAACAATTTTGTTTTAGTAGAGAGATTTTTGTCACACAAGAAAGTTATTTGTCCCTAGACAATCAATAGACCGGTAATCATTATTGCAATTTTATATGAGGGAAAAGCATAAGCTAACATAATTTCTCTACTTGGATCATATGCACTTATGATAGGAACTCTAGAAAGCATCTGCAACTACTAAAGATCATTAAGGTAAAATCCAACCATAGCATTAAGGTATCAAGTCCTCTTTACTCGCATATGCAAACAACCTACTTACTCGGGTCTGTGCTTTTGTCACTCACGCCACCCACAATAAGCGAATAATGAACATATTGCAAAACCTACAGCAAGGATCCCTCACACTTGCGCGACACGGAGAGCACCATAGGACAGCACCAATAATAAAACATACAACTCAAACCAATCATGATCATCAATCAACCCATGGGACAAAACGGATCTAATCAAACAACATAGGATAACCACATGTCGGTGCAAAAAACCCTGGGTCTGTTGCCCAGACTGTGCACAGGCACGAGAGCAAGAACCAACAGATTTGAAGAACCAACAAGCAGCACAGAGGGACCAAGATCAAGCCAGAGGAGCAATATATCGACAAGAGAAGGGCCTCTCCCTTGCCGGGTAGGTGAGCCCGGCAAGGGGCGAGGCCACCACCAGAAGCGAGCAATCAAGGCTCCCCGGCAGAGCCTGCCGGGGGTCACGGGGGTTGAACCACCCCACCAACCACTCAAGCATGACCCACGTCGTCGATCAGTGCGGTGTCAAGCCGTAAGGCGATTAAGTGGCAGCCATTCGCCACATGGCGGCCACTTCCTACAGAAGAAACCCACATATGACACCCGTCCTGCGACGTGTCAAGGGAACAGGCGCGGAGCTGGCAAGATAGCCCCGCAAGCCTTGCCGGGCAACCAATGATGTGACACTAAGTGGTGCATTTAATGCACCCTGTCAGCACGCAGAGTTAGGTATGATAGCACTATTTGCTACCATATCAGTGGATAATGACCACTTTGCCATTGTGGTGACCCTTTAATCTATAAAAGGAGGCCCATGGCACTCGTAGGAAGGGTTGGAAAGTTGAGAAACCCACACCACCATACGCGCGTAGTCGCTGCTGCTCCACGGTAACCCTGCCGGGCAAAGTGTACTGCGTTCCACCATTCCCATTTCACCATCAATCCACTAAAGCAGGAGTAGGGTCTTACACCTCATGGTGGCCCGAACCTGGGTAAATTGCTTGTGTGCTCTCTACCATGCTGCCGTGCACTGGTCTACTCTTTGTGCAACGTGCCGTCCCCCTGCCGAACCAGCAAGGGGCCTCCTGGTCCCATAGGTGGCCGTGGATATTCCCCGACACCACACATCACTTGATAATAATATATAGTGTTGAGCACCATGTTTAAGTAGAGATTACAGCAGGGAGAAGTGTTGTTACACTGCTGCATAGAGGGGGAGAGAGTTGGTGATGACGGCAGCGAAGTTGTTGGTGTAGATCGTCGTCACGATGATGGCTCGGCGGCGTTCCGGCGCCACCGGGAGAGACGGGAGAGAGCCCCCCTCCTTATTCTTCTTCCTTGACCTCCCCCTAGATGGGAAGAGGGTTTCCCCTCTGGTCCATGGCCTCCATGGCGGTGGAGGGGCGGGAGCCCCTCAGAGATCGGATCTATCTCTTTGTTTCCTTCTGTTTCCGCGTTCATGTTTTTCTAGCCTTTCACCGTTTCTTAAATTCCAGGAGATCCGTAGCTCCGATTGGGCTGAAATTTTAACACAGTTTTTATCCGGATATAAGCTTCCTTGCGGCCGAAGGACACCTCCTACTGACCTATAGGTGGCCACAAGCCTGCCAGGCACGCCCTGGGGAGGGGGGCGCCACTAGGGCTTGTGGGCCCCTCGGGCATCGTCTCGCGTTGATTTCGCTTCCCAAAAATCACATATATTCCAAAAAAAATCTCCGTAAGTTTTTATCGCGTTTGGACTTCATTTGATATGGATATTCTGTGAAACAAAAACATGCAACAAACAGGAACTGGCACTGGATCAATATGTTAGCTGCAAAAAATGATATAAAGTGTTGCCAAAAGTATATGAAAGTTGTAGAATATTGGCATGAAACAATAAAAAATATAGATACAACGGAGACGTATCAGCATCCCCAAGCTTAATTCCTACTCGTCCTCGAGTAGGTAAATGATAAAAAAAATGCGGAATGCTACCTGGCATAACCTTGGTCATGTAATCTAATCATGGCATGAATATTAAGACACGAGTGATTCAAAGTAATAGTCTACAATTTGACATAAAGGCATCAATACTCAGGCTTCCCAACGCGCTTTAGCTTTTTCAACTTCACACAATACATGAGCGTGAGCCATGGATATAGCACTATGGGTGGAATAGAATGCGGTGGTAGGAATCAATAGGAGAAGGAAGGAAGTCTCGCGTTAACTAGGTGGATCAACGGGCTATGGAGATGCCCATCAATCGATATGAATGCAAGGAGTAGGGATTGCCATGCAATGGATGCACTAAGAGCTATAAGTGTATGAAAGCTCAAGCTAAAAACTAAGTGGGTGTGCATCCAATTTGCTTGCTCATGAAGACCTCGGGCATTTGAGGAAGCCCATCATCGGAATATACAAGCCAAGTTCTATAATGGAAAATTCTCACTAGTATATGAAAGTGACAACATAGGAGACTCTCTATATGAAAAACATGGTGCTACTCTGAAGCACAAGTGTGGTAAAGGATAGTAGAATTGCTCTTTCTCTCTTTTTCTCTCATTTTTTTGTTTTGGGCTCTTTGACCTCTTTTTTTCTTTTCTTTTATTTTTGTCCGGAGTCTCATCCCGACTTGTGGGGGAATCATAGTCTCCATCATCCTTTCCTCACTGGGACAATGGTCTAATAATGATGGTCATCACACTTTTATTTACTTACAACTCAAGAATTACAACTAGGTACTAGAACAAATGTATGACTCTATATGAATGCCTCTGGCAGTGTACCGGGATGTGCAATGATTGAGCGTGACATGTATAAAAAATATGAATGGTGGCCAAGCCAAAAATACTATGCCAACTATATGATCATGCAAAGCAATATATGATTGTATGTGTCATAATAAAATGGAATGGTGGAAGTTGCATGGCAATATATTTTGGAATGGCTACGGAAATGCCATCATAGGTAGGTATGGTGGCTGTTTTGAGGAAGATATAAGGTGGCTTATGTGTGATAGAGAGTATCATATCACGGGGTTCAGATGCACCGGCGAAGGTTGCACCAACTCTCTAGGTGAGAAAGGGCAATGCATGGTACTGAAGAGGCTAGCAAATTGCAGAAAGGTGAGAGTGCGTATAATCCATGGACTCAACATTAGTCATAAAAAACTCACATACTTATTGCAGAAGTTTATTTGATGATGACATGTACCTAGGGTAGGGTCTTAGGCCTGACCTAGACACCCTACCCAAGGACACTGCCCTAGAGTCAAAGACATTCAAAGTCCAGAAAAAGATACCGACTGAAATCACCCTGAAGTGCAATCCACTCGACGGAAGATTCCACTGGGATACCCCAATTCCACTCGACCATGGTATCATCACTCGACCATATAAAGAATCACTCGGAGTACAAAAGACCTAAAGTCACCCCAGGATGGCAACGGTCAGGCGTTCACTCCGTCGCCATAAAGATCATTAATAGCGGGCGTTACCAGTAATGTCCCAGTCTTAACTCACATTGAACCCTGTGTAACCGAGGGCTATGAGGGGCCTGGCGCACTCTATATAAGCCACCGCCCTCCTCTGGCACAAGGGTTCGCACCCCCTGTAACTTCAACACAGATACAGTCGACAAGCCTCCGAGGCACCGAGACGTAGGGTTGTTACCTCCTCCGAGAGGGGCCCGAACTCATAAACATGTGTGTACAACCTCACTGTAGCTAGGACCTTGCCTCCTCCTACGTACCCCATACTCTTACTGTCAGACTCACTCCCACGACAGTTGGCGCCCATCGTGGGGCAGGCGCCTGAGCAACTTTCGATAAGGTTGCGAATTCTGTTCTCCATCAACATGGTTTCCGGCGGCGGTTTGGCTTTGGGCCACAAGATCCATCTTGGAGCGCTCGTGTTCATCGCCGACGACTCTTCCTGGCTTCAAGATGCCCCCCTTGACATTGAGGCCCTCCCCATCCACGGGGCAGTGCACTTCCGTGCGAGTGCCTGCGATGTCCTGCTGTGGCAACCATCGACTTGGTATCGATCGGCTCCCGTAGCGTCTTCGCTCCCCGCCGTCCGCCGTCACAAGCGATCCGGTCGTTCGCAACTCCAGTGGTGGGTGAGGCACGTGGTGGGTCGCCAGTCGACCACCCCACAAGTCGCGGCAATCGAGCCCGATGAATCGCTATACGGTTTGTTCGATCTGTCGATTGGTCACTCAGATTCACTTTCTGAGTGCAAGAGCAATGATCCAGCGGTGGAAGTCCTCATGGTCGACTCCCAACGCAGTCTGCCCGGATTTCATTGTGGTGGCGGCGGCGGCGGCCCGTCGCGCCATCTTGATGAATATATTCCTGAAGCCCTCACCGCGAAGCAGAGGGAAGAGTTGGATCGCCGCAACGTCCAGGCACTCCAGACCCCCATCATTTGGGAGACCTCTGAGGCTTGGGCTTTGGAGTCTGCTCGCTTAGCCACCTTGGCCGAGCATACACATCTGGAGAATCTTCAACAAGCACTCGGGGAACACGCCCATCAGCAGATTCCTGGTTCCAGTCGACGGCCACGACGGCTATTTCTGACTGAACCTCGAGAAGAACCTCAGGTCTACCGTACTCCGATCCAAAATATTGCAGCAGCAGCACGCATAGCAGAGTCAATCCAGCCGTCCCGTTCAGAAGCTAGTAGAGGGTTGGAGCAGATCCGAGCGCTGCTCCGAGCAGCAGGGGAACATAATTCAGGTGTTTCTTAGTCGCGCAACAGGATTCAGAGCAGGTCTGTGGTTGCAGACACAGTTCTGTCGGCACATAGCCCAAGATCGCCCCCGTGGCGTGAAGATTGTGGTTATCGCCAAGATCAGTACCTTGGTCGTGGCCATGGATAGTTTGATCCGCGGTATCCTCGTGATGACCACCATCGTGTTCCTACACCCCCTCCGAGGGGTGGGTTACGCGCCCCGGCGGTACGATGACAGGCGCCCGTATGGTGACGAGCGGAGAGCCCCAGTCGACCCAAGAGAGCCTGGGTTCGATGCGAGTCACTCCTCGTACAAGGTTTGGTCGACAGAGGCAGAGCAAACAGAGAAGGACACGACAGGGATCGCCGGACTGGAAATAGAGCATTTGTTTCTGGGCCCGAGTGTTTTAGTAGGGCCATCCGAGCTGCTGAAATCCCTCCCAACTTCAGATTGGCTACGAACATGAGCAACTTCACCGGTGAGTCAAAGCCAGACACGTGGCTAGAAGATTACCGAGTGGCAGTACAAATTGGTGGAGGCAATGATGATGTAGCCATGAAGCACCGCACCCTGATGCTTGAAGGTTCGGCTAGAGCTTGGTTGAATCAGTTGGCTCCTGGGAGTATGTTCTATTTGGAAGATTTGGCCCGAGTGTTCATCAAGACATTCGAGGGCAACTGTAAGTGACCTGCTGGGCTGACTGAATTGCAACACTGTGTCCAGAAGCCGAATGAAACTCTGAGAGACTTCATCCAGAGATGGACTACCCTTCACCATATGGTGGAAATTGTGTCAGAGCACCAGGCAGTTTGCGCCTTCAAAGAGGGCGTCCGGTACAGAGAGCTCAACCTAAAATTTGGTCGTTCCGGAGACATGTCTCTAGGCCGAATGATGGAAATAGCCACTCGGAATGCTAACGGCGAAGAGGAAGATCGACTATGCAGTGGCAAGGGTAAATCAGTCGACCAGGACACCGGAGGTGGAAATACCGGTCGGAAACAAAAATGTAAAGCTGAGCCTATAGGTCCTGTGGAAGCTACAGTCCTGAATGCACAAGGGAAATCTAAAGGAAAGCCCAAGGGGCAGTGGACACCCAAGAAGGTGAAAGATCAGTCAAGCCAGGACATTCTGGATTTGCCATGTTACATTCACACGAAGAAAGATGAAGAGAGTAACTTAATTCAACCCAAGCATACCACTCGACAGTGTCGACTCTTGATTCAACAGTTCCGAGAGGGTCAGCCCAGTGAGAAGGACTCTGATAAGGATGAGGAAAAAGAAGAAGATGATGGTTACCCTAAGGTCAATGCTACCTTGGTGATTTTTGCTGATGTCGAGAGCAAAAGTCGACTGAAAGTCATTAACAGAGAAGTGAATATGGTTGCTCCGGCAACTACGACGTACCTGAAGTGGTCGAAGACTCCCATTACATTCGACCAGTCGGATCACCAAGGGCACGTCGCTACTCCTGGACGGCAAGCGTTGGTGGTCGACCCAGTCATTGGGGGCACCCGACTGACTAAAGTCCTTATGGATGGCGGTAGTTGATTGAACATTCTGTACGCTGAGACCCTCCAAGGGATGGGCATTCCGATGTCCAAACTTAGTGAGAGTAACATGCAGTTCCATGGTGTCATCCCCAGAAAAAAGGCAAAGTCACTCAGACATATTGCTCTTGATGTGGTGAAAGTGCAACTAATCCCTGGGTGCACTACAAAAAAAAAGACACATCTGTGACATTTTGGGCCGAACAATTTTTTTTCCTGTCATGCTTATGACACTTCTATGACGATAATTGTGACAAAACCCAGTATCATCATAGATGTGGTGGGGTCCTACTTCTATGACAAAAAATCATGACAGAAAATGGGCTTTTCGTCCTGGGCGGGCTGGAGACGCAGCTGCATGACATTCTTTGGGCCGTCCATGATGGAGAAAACCATGGTAGAAGCGAGGGCGAGGAAAATATTGGGGTAGTTCCCGGTTACGGTGGGTGGTCGGGGGACGAGCGATGCGCGTTTCTCTCGTACGTACGCACGTGTGTGCGAGGCGTTGGGCTCTAACTGAACCCGAGCGATTGCACTGCAGGCTACACGTTACTGAACCCGAGCGATCGATCGATGGCTATTAACTAAACCCGATCGAGCGATTCCTTTGCTACTGCTGCTAACTAAAGTCGATCGAACACTACTGCCTCCTTCCCTTGATGAACAATGAGCGTTGTTGGGCGGTTTGGATGAACAGTTCCCGGTGGGGGGTTGGATGAACAGGACCCCTTGGTAGTAGAGGCCGTTGCCACTAGATGAACAGTACCCTGATCGATCGAGCCGGTGGAGGGCTGGATGAACAGGACCCCATGGAGGGCTGGTTGAACAGTAGCCGGTGGAGGGCTAGATGAACAGTAGCCCGTGGAGTGGTGGTTGAACAGGACCCCGTGGAGAGGGCTGGTTGAACAGTAGCCAGTGGAGTTGCGCGCGGTGGAGGCTGGATGAACAGGAGCCCGTGGATGAACAGTCGCAGGTGGAGGCTGGAGGAGGTCGAAGGTGGATGAACAGGAGCCCGTGGAGGCAGTCGACGGTGGATGAACAGTAGCCCGTGGAGGCAGTCCACGGTGGAGATGAACAGTATCCCGTGGAGTCCCGTTTTGCGGTACGCCACACCCCTCCCGATTACCAGGACCTCTGTTTCGACCGTAGCGCTCCAACACAAGTCCGTTTCCTCCATTTTGCGGTACGCCACACCCCTCCCGATCAACAGAACCGCGTTTCGACCATAGGAGGTCCGTTTCCTCTATTTTGCGGTACACCAGACCCCTCCCGATGAACAGGATCCCATTTCGCCCGTGGTCGGTCGAACACCAAGCCATTTCCTCCATTCTGTGGTACGCCAGGCCTCGTTTCCATCGGGTCAATTGCCTCCCGATGAACAGGACGTTGTTTCTCCGTTCTGACCCAGCTGGTTCGCTGCCCGATGAACAGGACGCCGTTGCTGCCGTCCGTTGCCTCTCCATGTACACAAGCCCTGGCCGTCCATATATATATGCGCGAGTAGGCGTTCGAGACCCCGTCCGTATGTACGTACGTGGCCATATTTTCTTTCTTGCACCCTGGCTATACGTACGTGTACATGCTACGTATGCGTCTCTACTACGACACGTGCGCGCCTCTACATCGACCAGTATGTACGTACACTATGGCGACCAGAATGACAACGCTACGTACACTTCGACCAGGTGGGTCCTAACTGTCAAGCACCTCCTTCCGTGTGAACATTTAGCTGGTGGGTCCCAACAATTAGGGGGGAAACATTTTTTCATGAAATACGGTGGCCCGTCCGGTGGGTCCCTGCTGTTAGGAGGAGGAATAATTATTTTGCGCGTAATAAGGAGGAACTTCCTTGCTGCTGTCGTGGACCCAGCTGTCAGCCTCTCCATGTATAGTACTCTTCCGATGGAAGTCATTCCTTGACCACGTTGACCACGCCGCGCCGAGAGCACCGGGCGGTGGACAACGACGAGGCCTAGGAAGGGGACGACGCGGAGCAGGGGAAGACGTGGCAGTGGATGCCCACGCGGAGGGGAGTATGTGGGTTGACTGCTTCGGCTGCGGTGTGAGGCTGCCGTCACCGGAGAATAACAGGAGGTGTGGGTGAGTATAGAGGGATGGCATAGGCAGTGGTGGCAGCACAGCCGGACACGGGAGGCATGAGCAGGTGGCACGACCGACGCTTGTTTGGGCGGCTGGAGCAAGAAGACCAGAGGTTGAAGAAGCACTATGGCCGTTGGATGGACATCGTACGGTCACTGGAGCTAGAATCATTCATATTGACTTAGTTGACAAAGCCCTCCGTCCCCGTCATCTTATTAGGCCCACAAGTCAGCCTCCCACTATGGTGGGTCCCAGCTAGCAGGGGGAGTATTCATTTTTTTGTGCGTAATAACGAGGCACTTCCTTGAAGATATAGCTGGTGGATCCGACTTGTCAGCGGGGGGAACTTTTTTTTCGCGAAATACAGAGGCCCTTCCGGTGGGTCCCGGTTGTCAGGTGGAGGAATGATTATTTTGCGCATAAGAAGGAGGCATTTCCTTGTGTGGGCCCCTACTGTCAGCCTCTTCCGATGGCTATTTTATGTTGACCATGTTGACCTTGCCGCGCCGAGAGCACAAACGCGGTGGATGAGGGCGAGGCCCAGGAAGGGAACGACCCGGAGTCAGCGAAGCCACCACAGCAGATGCCAACACTGAGGGGAGTACGAACGCTGACTGGTCGGCTGCGGGGTGAGGGTGACGTCGCCGGAAAATAATAGGATATGCGGGTGGGTAGAGGGATGGCCTGGCGGTAGCACAGCCAGCCACGGGAGGAGGGAGCAGGCAGTCCCGCCGGCACTAGTTTGGGCGGCTGGAGCAGGAAGATCAGAGAATGAAGAAGCACGGCGGCCGTTGGATGGACATCCAACAGTCATTGCTCTGTGTTGACTAAGTTGACAAAGCCTTGCGTACGTGTCAAAAAAAATTAGGATAGCGTCATCGTCAACCTTGTAGGCCCAGAAGTTAGCCTCCAAATGTGTGGAAAACAGCATACAGCTCATTTGCCATTATTTTCAATAATTTACAGCCCATTTGCTAATTCTTAAGGATATTTTAAGCCCATATTCTTTTTATTAGCATTACAGACCATATATTCTGGGCACTGCTAAAAAATTCAACGAAATTTTGCATATTTTGGTGGGGTCCGAACTCTTTTAATCATGAAATTTTGAGTCACGTTAAAAATTATTTTTAAAAAATTATACCAAAATAAAATTCAAAAAACAATTCTCCACAAAAAAATGAATGAAATTTAAAATTTTAACTAGCAAGATGCCCGTGCGTTCCACGGAACATGAAGATGCATTTGTATGAGTAGTTTATCTTATGGGAGAAAAGATGATATTTTAATGTAATTGCCAGTTGGCTTTGGTTTTTATAAGAGTAGAGAGTAGAGAAATCCAGAAAAAATGATATTTTAATGTAATTGCCGGTTGGCTTTGGTTTAAAAATTTACAGCCCATTTCTTACAACTTATAGCCCATTTTCTGGGGAAACCCATTTCTTACTACGTACATCCCTCCTCGTCTTGAAAGATTTGTAGCCCAGCAGGGATGAGAAAAGCAAGTAGGCCTTGGTTTTGGTATTCTCAAAAAAAAACTGGGCTAGCCATTTTCAGAAAGAAAAAAGATATCAACTTGGCTCGTCATGTGCTTAAATAAAAGCGTAAGCATGGGCTAGACGGGCCACAGCCCCCGCACAGCGCGCAGTTGAGCTCCGTCTCTGAAACTAAAAAACAACTAGGTGAGCTGCTGGGTCCTTGGTGTTATCCGCTCGTTGTGGAATTTTCTCGTTTATTGACTACATTGACAATGGAGTGGGACCTAGTTGTCAAACAATTAGGAGGAAGTACCTTTTTTGGCTTGTAATAACGAGGCACCTGCTTGCGTAATGCAATGACCCTAGTGGGTCCCTACTGTCAGCCTCTCCACGTACAGTCATCTCCTGATTCCTCTTGGTTGTTGACCATGTTGACAACGCCAGAAGGCAGTGGGCACAGTGAGCGAACCAAGGCGGAGAACAACGGCGAGGCCTCGGACGAGAACGAACAGCAGCCGTGGAAGATGCGGCAGTGTACTGGCAGGTGGAGGGGAGTACGAGGGCAACAACATGCAACTCAAGCTTACAAACGGTACAAAAAGCCCAAGGATTAATTGTTCATCAAATTTTTAGACAAAACCCAGATTGATCATGGCAGTAACATCGAACCAAACCACTCTTTTTTGCAGTCACAAACAAATGGATCAGTCTGATCCATAAAATCAACATCCTGTGCAAAAAAAAATTATTTCAGGATGACTACAACTTGTTGTAAATAGAAGCCGAGCACGTTTAGAAGCCCATTTGTCCACCTGAAACTTCTTTTTTTGCTGTTCAACGTGTCCTTCCATGAGAAATCTCTTGCGGTAAAACTTAAGCCTCATGGACAATAGTAACCTCGCATTCAACAGGAAGAATATGACAAAGCTTTTGTTTGCCTGGTTGGATGCATATCCTTCCATCGTTATTGTCCTCAAACGAATGTCATGAGAACTGAGAAAATCCTGGTGCTTATTACGCCACGGATTGGTTATATGTTTTTCTCCATGTGGTCGCAGTACCTAAGTAGACATGAAGATTGAAAACAGTTAAGGTCTGAAAAAAGAGTATATCGAAAGAGCGACAGCTGAACAGTTAATTCTAGTACAATATATAAGGTCTTTCAATGTGCATGAAATCATCACCTTTATATAGAAATTCTCCAGAGACCGAAAGCATCGCAGCAAGCCAATAATTATGTTTAGAACACAACTATACATTCTGATATATAAGATTTTGACAGAATCCAGCAGCATTGATAGGCTATCCATGGATGAACTCTTCATTGAGCATATAACATAATATTAGTACTCAAAGTGTACTCCAAGATGATATAAAACTTATGCACACAAATGAAAAATGCAGCTTATGATTACAAATGTGTAGATGATAATATACGGTACCTGAAAAAGTGAGGAGCCAAACACCAACTTGTTGTGATCATCAAACGGAGTACTAATTAGACCCAAGGTCTCCAGTATGGGCGCAGAGATGACAGTTATTTGTGAAGGTCTATAACAATTATCAAGGAGCAACCTTTGAAGTGAAGGGGCATCTTCGATGATGAGCTGCTGTCCTTCAAAACAAATTCCAATGCTTTTAAGGTGAGGCGACTTTATTTGGAGAAAACTGATAGGGATTTCTATTCCCAAAACAATCAGCAAGTGCTCCAGGGCAGGGCAACTGGAGTGGATGATGCTGTGCAGTGAAGCATTCGACAGATAAACCACCACAAGCAAAAGTTTTTTTAGCAGTGGGAGTCGAAGCATTTGTACCAGATCGTCTGGTAGATGGCACCGGGCGAAGGTGGCGGTGTGGAGAGAGGAGGAAAACCGTGAGATGGACAACGGTAGTGTGGGCACGAATTCTTGGCGTGTTCGTGGTATGAAACTTTCGTGGTAATGGTAGAACTCAAACTGCTGGAGTTTTCCCAATTCAGGGGATGTCAGCCTAGCGTCCACCGTGCCGGGTATGGACAGCAGGTAGCGTGTCGGGATGCAGAGGCATTGAACAGGGCCCTGCTGGTCAGAGGAGACGATAGCTCTGAGGAGATCAAATTCAGGAAGGACAAATATCTGATGACAGTCAAGATTGAGGGGCGCAGTGCGCCATAGAGGGCGCCACCGAGTTGAGAGGACTTCTGTGCGGCAGCAATCCTTTGTGGGGAGAAGCAAGATGATCTCCTCAAGGATGATGTCCCGGAGATCGCTGATGCAGTCCACCGGAGATTCTACCGGTTCCTCAGATCCAGGTGGGGGGCTCGCTGCTTCTTCCTGCGCTGTCGGGTGCGGGATCTACAACCGGCGTCGCTGCTGGCGGGAGCCTCATCTTCTTAGCGCTGGGGCCAGCCGACTCCATTTTCCTTGTGGGCGTCGCGCCGAGCTCACGGGTTTGAGCTGAGTAGCCAGAGACGAGCCTAGTGGCTGTGCGAGTGGGGAAGAAGGAGGGCTGGGGTTTTCTGTAGGAGTGGAAGAAGAGGAGCAGACGTTTTCTATACGAGTGAGGAAGAAGGTGAGCGGGGGTTTTCTGGACGAGTGAGGAAGATGGGGAGCGGGGGGAATTGGGGGCCGATGGAAGCGGGAGAGTCCAGCGAGCTGTAGTATAAGTGGAAGCGAGGAGGAATGAGGGTTTTCCTGGGATCGCCCTCTCTTCAAGAAATATGGGCTTGTCCTCGCAAAAAACAAAAACAAATGGGCTTTAAGATGGATAGGCTTTTGTATCGGCCTAGTCGGCTACCCATGTTTCGTACTGGAGGGACTTAACACTAGAGGCAGCCCGAGACACTCTCCAGCTTATTGCCCATTTGAAAGAAAAAAAGAGACACCTACATCTTATGGCTACTCATCGGTAACCTTTTTCAACTTGGCTTCCACCAAATTAGAGGATGTGGTACTGGATGCAGACACTCACACTGGTCGCGTAGCGCGGCAAAGTGAGGTGTCAAATAACAGGCCTACAATATACTTACTAGATTGTAAAGGTTCACAGGCTAGTCAACATTCACATTAAACTAAGCTTCAGAAGATACGGTATGCATACTAACATTCAGAAGAACAAAAGTTCAGCATGTTTATGCATCTCAATGATTCACCATACTATAACCAATACAAAGCTGTGAGAAGGTGTGGAAATAAAGAAAATCGGTCGATGCTTCTCTGAGCAAAGGGCCTCTCTGCGCACACATTAATTTCCTCGGCATGCTTGTTTCTTCTCAATGTTGTGAGCACTTTGAGCATGTTGGCAACTCCACAGCTAGCTAGCTGCCTCATCTTGCAATTGATGCTGACACATTTGCAGCAAACACATGAGGCAATAGAGATGACTCAACATGAGTCCATATTGTGCAGTTCCCCTGAAATCATCTTCATTGTCCTGAATCTGAAAAGATAGGAAAACAATAGCTATACTTAAATGGTGTTGCAAAACAGTAGAACATATCAATAGCTCGACATGACAAAACACGATCATCTGGACGAAGGGGATACTGACCTGCCTGAGGAAGATTATATATAATTTCATAAGTCCTTGGTTGATTTCCACCTTCGGCTGCACTGCTTGTTTGCTACTCCACACATGACAGGATCGTTCCGCACTGCAATCAGAAAAGTCAACGTACGAATAAGCTTATTTCATCTTGCGGTGGTCATTGTACCTAGTTACGAATGTAGGAATACCTGGAGCACCATGAGGTTAGCTGACAGTAGGTAGATGCAGCCATATAAATTTTGCTCTCGCCTTCTCTTCAAATTCAAGAGTGCTAATGAGATCCGAAACGGAAAACTCATGTCTCTTGTTTTTCAGAGAAGTAGCAAAATCGTTCCACGAAGGTGGAAGCTTGGCAATGATGGTCCCAGCAACAAATTTGTCCGGCAACACACACTTAAAGTACTCAAGTTCCTTAGCGAGTGACTGTATCTCATGAGTCTGCTGAACAACAGAGCGCTCATCAGTCATCTTTTAGTCACAGAATTGCTCCATGACGTACAACTCGTTGCCAGCGCCCGAGGCCCCAAACGTGGCCTCGAGTGCAGCCCACATCTCTTTGCCGCTGTCAAACGACATGTATGAATCCACAATGGAATCGTCAAGAACACTCAGCAGGGCGGCTTTGAAGAGGGTATCCATGTTCTCAAAATCTTCCTACTGCGTAGGATTAAGATCGCCCTTAGGCTTACCCTTAGTGGCTTCATAGCAGTACATGATCTGAAACCAATATACTACTCTTGTGCGCCACCTTTTATATTGCACCCCCTTAAAAGTAGGCGGCTTCAAAAGCGCAGCAAAACCACTCGGAGTAAATTGCTAATAATCAGGTTTTTGGATTGGATTGTTGAATATATGAGCAATTTACTATGAGATTTAATCCGAATAAACAGTAAATAGATCATGAAGACAATTGCAAAGATCAAAGTAATGATGCGGACTAAACCAGGAGGACAGAATCACATACTGTACAGCGGGAGCAGAACCGCTGTGGTTGATGTTGTCACTCATGTCGTTGATGAAGAGATTACCGAGGTCAGGGAAGAAGGCTGTCGTTGAGGAAGTCGTCGCTGGCAGCAGTCACAGGAGTGTGCTCCCAAAAACCTGATCGCCCCTCTCCCGTACAGGATCACGAAGGCGGGGTTCGGAGGACTGTTGTCCCTTCTCGCGGTCCACGCCGGAAGGAGGGATGGAGAAGAATTGCGTGGCGGCGCTAAGATCTGGAACGATGTGAAACCATATGATACAGCGGCTGCTAGGGTAGAGCCTGTCAGGTCGGTCGTGTGAGTAAGACCAAGTATAATAGTAGGCCTTTGGCCCAAACCCCACGTCCAAGTCAATAATAGCCCCACTATCCAAAAGAATCAGAAACGGCTGAGTAATTAAGGCGTCCATTACTTATTAATTAATGACTTAATAAATTTTCCGACAAACAAAAATATAGACCACGTGGATAGCTTTTGTCCTTGGACAGGCTCATTCCCTGTAACGCCCACGATGTGGCTATATCTCCCACGTGTCGAGGCACGACTTAGAGGCATAACCGCATTGTGGTTTTGTCGCAAGAAGGGTCATCTTCATACAATCCCATGTAATGAACAAGAAAGGGATAAAGAGAGCTAGCTTACAATCGCCACATCACACAATGAACAAATAATTCATACATCATTCAGAGTACACACATAGTCCGACAACGGACAAATCCAAATGAAAAGAAGATAACCCCAAATGCTAGATCCCCGATCGTCCCAACTAGGCTCCACTACTGACCAACAGGAAAAGACACATAGTAACGACCAAGGTCCTCGTCGAACTCCCACTTGAGTTCGGTAGCATCACCTGCACTGATATCATCGGCACACGAGGACTTAGTAATCCCATTATCATGGGTATCAAGACTAGCAAAGCTTAAAGGGGTAAGGAAGGGGTAAAGTGGTGAGGTTGCAGCAGCGACTAAGCATGTATGGTGGCTAACTTACGAATACAAGAGTAAGATGAGAAACTACGCCAACGGTCGCAAACTAGAAATGACCAAGAAGTGATCCTGAAACTACTTACGTTCAAACATAACCCAACCGTGTTCTCCTCTCGAACTTCCCCGAAAAGAGACAATCACGGTTACGCAACGCGGTTGGTGTATTTTAATTGAGTTTACTTCAGGTCCTCTACAACCGGATATTAACAAATTCCCATCTGCCACATAACCGCGGGCATGGCTTTCGAATGTTTAAACCCTGCAGGGGTGTCCCAACTTAGCCCATGACAAGCTCACGGTCCGCGGAGACAATCCTCCATCGCGAGACATACGATCAGACTCGGGGTCCTAGTGGACAAGACATTTCGACAATGGTAAAACAAAACTAGCAACACCGCCCGAATGTGCCGACAAATCCCGATAGGAGCTGCACATATCTCGTTCTCAGGGCACACCGGATGAGTCAAGCTACGAGTAAAACCCGCCCTCGAGTTTCCCCGAGGTGGCCCCGCAGGCTGCTCGGTTCGGACAAACACTCAGACGAGCACTGGCCCGGGGGGGGGGCTAAAATAAAGATGACCCTCGGGATGGCGAATCCCTAGGGAAAAGTATAGGTGGTGGTCAGGCAAATGGAAAACCAATGTTGGGCCTTGCTCGAAGAGTTTTATTCAAGGCGAACTGTCAAGAGGGTCCAATACCCCTCATCGTGTTAGGGACGCAAAATCAAGGAACATAACACCGGTATGACGGAAACTAGGGCGGCAAGAGTGGAACAAAACACCAGGCATAAGGCCGAGCCTTCCACCCTTTACCAAGTGTATAGATGCATTAATTAAATAAGAGATATTCTGATATCCCATGATATCCATGTCTCAACATGGAATAATCTGCAACTGTACCTGCAACTAGCAACGCTATAAGAGGGGCTAAGCAAAGCGGTAACATAGCCAAACAACGGTTTGCTAGGAAGGGTGAAAAAGGTTAGAGGCTATCATGGCAATTTGGGAGGCTTGATAACAAGTGGTAGGTAGCGCAACATAGCGATAGCATCGAGACAAACTAGCATAGCAATGATAGTAGTGAGATCGAAGGTGACGGTCATCTTGCCTGAAATCCCGCTAGGAAGAAGAACGAGTCCATGAAGAAGACAAACGGACGTAGTCGAACGAATCCTCACAACTCCGGATCGAAACCGAAGCAAACCGGAAAGAAGCAAACAACATGGTAAACAACCATCACATCAACATGGCATGATGCACAATCAAGTATGATGCATGTCCAGTTTAATGAGGCATGTCATGACAAAGTGCAACAAACAACACTACAAATTAAGTGGAGCTCAATATGCAACGAGTTGCATATTGACGAAACACCACATTCAAGTCATTTAGTTCGCTCTCGTTTATGTACCCAACAATATTAAATGTTATTAAACATGGCAAGAGGGTGAAGCATAAATAAACTAACTATTTAGGCAAGTTAAAAGAGGCCGGAACAATAAACAACAATTCCGGTAAATCCCCACATGTCATTTAGCATTTTAATGCAAGCAACAATTTTAAACATTTTAAATGTTGTTATCATGATGCGGATGACATATACAAGTTTATGCATTTTTATGAAAACGTTGACATGAGCATGTTATGAAGCATTTGGTCAACATGGCGGAACGAAAGGGGTGCCACGACAATGACAACGGAAATGGTGCCACAGCAACATTCAGATGATCTGACAACTCATCAAAATGTCGGTGCAAAAGACAATGTGGATGAACGGAGCATGCAAAAGATGGTGAGGCGATCCCAGTTACCAGGTTCCCACGGATCGACGACATGGCAAACTAGGAGGAACGTGCAATGACAACTCGGACATGGTGCAACCATGGGAATCTCATACAACACATGCATTCGTTCATGGCGGTCGTCTCGGCGGTTATACCTTCTAAGCGTGCGTTTCGGGGCGGACGGGTTCGAAGTGGAAGTAGTTGTTCACGGGTCGTCGTGGGAAGTAGTGGCACACGTGGCGGCATAGTGGAAGTAGTTGTACATGGTAGCGACGGTAGTCGAACTTGGCGAACCGGAGGGGTACACTGAGTCGTCGTGGGAACTTGATGAATCCGAGGTCTTCGGGGTCGACGGTAGTTGTACATCTCATAGTGGAACTTGACGGATCCGAGGTCTCCGGGCGTCGTGGTACTTGGTGATTTCGGAGACGGCGGAAGACGAGCTTGGCGGTCCTCCTTGACCTGGTACTTGGCGTCCATGGTAAGATGAAACGGAACGCAACGGTTGAGGTACATGGCGTCCAGGAGCTTCGCGGGTCATCCTGTACTTGGCGTTCGGTGCGGTGGTCGTTCGGGCGCCGTATGTCGTGGTACTTGGCAAAAAGAAATCATAGAGGCGGGGTCTTGGCAGCAGAAGCAGCCCACGCATGCGGCTGCGCAGGTGCTCGGTCAACGCTGGAGGCCAGCGAGGCGGAAGAGACCTTACGCAGTGACTTGGATCTGGTCGGCACACAACGATCGAGCTGCTGTTGGTCGATGCAGGGGAGCTGTGGGTGGCGCCTGGAGGTACTCCCTCCGTTCCGAATTACTTGTCTTAGATTTGTCTAGATACGGATGTATCTAGCACAGTGCTAGATACATCCGTATCTAGACAAATCTAAGACAATTAATTCGGAACGGAGGGAGTAGCAGGGAAGCGTCAACGGCGAACTTGGCGCGGAGGAAGGAGGTCCTGCAGTGGCCCAAGGCGCAGGGCGTCTGGGAGGCCGGATCCGGTCGTGGGAGGTCGCCGGGGTCCCGTTCCCTGCCGGACCGAAGTGGAGGCAGGCCGGCGGACTTGGAGCTCCAGGCTGTGGCGGCTGGGTAGACGAGGAGGCGGGCGAGGAGGTCCTGGCACGGCGTCGGCGCGAGGGTGCAGCAACTGCTGCTGCTGCCGGCGGTGAGGTCGAGACGGGTTGGTGGCGACGAGGAGAAGCAGGAGGATAGGCGGCACGGGAGGAGTCTTGGTCGTCACCGGCGGCGAGAACGAAGCCGTTCGCGGGGCGCCACTCCTTTGCGCGTGGGGCGACGCAGAGGCACGGAGGGGGTGAGGAGATCGGGTGCGGGCGCGTGGTTTCTGGGGTTGGCGGCGCGAGGGAGAAGGTGAGGGAGAGAGGCGAGGGGATCGAGCAGGGGAGGTCGGTCTAGGGTTAGATAGGGAGCTGCTGGGCCTAGGGGAGGTTGGGCCGGTCTGGGTGAGGTCCAAGTGGCCAGCTGTGCTGGTGGGAGGTGCAGCTGGGCTGGGCTCTCTTCTCTCTCTCTTTAATTTCTTTAACAGAAAAGCATTAGAGAGAAGGAAAATGAAGAGGCGTTAGGGAAAGTAATTTGAGCACGAGAACAATTTTCCTGGACTCATAAAAATGAGCTTGAACCAAGAAAACTAGAAAGTGAGCATGGGCAAAGATTGGATTCGAACTCATTTGAATTAAATTAAAATGAGTTTGAATAAGAAGTGGGCATTTGAAAGGTTAAAAAATGTTTGGATTTTTGGAGGAACCTTGGTAAAGGGAAGAGAATTTTGGGCAAGGTTTTGAAGTCAAACTTGAAGTAGAAAAGACATGGGGAATATTTGCAAGTGTGTTTATGGGTGATTCCGAAAAATGGAATATTTGATAATAGCTCCCTAATATTGGGAGGATAAGTTATAAAGAGAAATCACCATGTGAATTCCCTCGATTTAAATGGATCGAAGATCCATACAATTTATTATGTGAGTTTTAGAACGGGTTGCAAGATGACATGATGCAATGCAAATGATGCAATGATGAATGCAACAAACCAACAACTCACACGACGAATCTTGAATCCATGGAAAGGCATCTGGAGCGCCGGTCTTGGGCCGTCACAACTCTCCTCCACTTACAAGAGATCTCGCCCCGAGATCTAGGGATGGCACCGGAGGGAAACGGAAGAAGGAAGAGGTAAAACTAAGTTGCTTCTTGGACAAACGAGTGAAACCAATGAACCTTGGGAGGTTGAACAAATTGAAAGAAAAAATACAACGAAGACAAACAAGATTGCAAACACTCCGTTAGAAAAGGGGAACAAGGAACATTGCGAAAAGCTTGTAGGTTGAAAGACATAAGAAAAGGGTTACAATGGGCAAAATGTACATGCAAGCACTCCGGTTGAAACGAGATGTACAAGGAACGACAAGAACAATTATGACAATACTCCGGTTGGAAATGGAAGGAATAGAATCTGAACTTGGCAAAATGAAAGCACTTGGATGAAACTCTGGTTAAGAGGAATGATAGCCACAACACTCCGGATAAATGGATAAGCAATGAAAGAACATGATCTTGACAAAACAAGATGATGGGTCGAAGAGGGCAACATGACAATGCCTCCGGAAGAAATGAAAGAATGGAATGAAAGGAACGGAGAAGAAAACAACATGTTCTACCTCAAATGAATTTGAGAGAGCGTCCTTAAAAAGAAGGATAGAACGGAGTTGTTGAAAAATCAACAATGAAATGATATACTCCTCGTGGACTTATGAAAACATCTCAAAACTAGAGGTGAAATTCTGCCACTAACAAAAACAATTGATTGATTGAGATCAATGAAGAGAAGCAAAACTTCTTTCGCCGAGAGGATAGGAGAAAACTTGGATCATTGATAAGCACCACAATAGCAGCATTCCTAATGGAAGGCTTTAGGTGAAACCTATACCAAGATAACTCCAAGGAAGAAAGTGATGGGTTTAAATATCTCATTCCTGATGATTTGTCAATCATGAAACATGAAGGAAACTATCAAAATGACACAACACCACCTCAAAAGATATGATAGAAAGAATTGCACTTCGGAATGCAAGATGAAGAATGCTTGAACTCCTCAAAACAAGACATGTGTTGAACACCATGTTTATTTTTGAGTATGGCTTGGCGGATCATAACTTCGAGAGAAATCTTGAAGAACAATTGAAGAATGCAAAGAATCCTTGACGAACCACCATGTAGAACCTCCATGAAGAACTCCTGTAATAAAAGGATGATAAAAAGACAGAGAAGTTGAAAACACAAGGTGAAGCCTTTCGATGAGTTAGATGGAGCGTCGCGATGAGATAATGCGGAAAACATGGAGCTCCGGAAAAGAAAAGATGAAGCATCTCGAACCGAGAAATGTGGCATAATGAACAACTCTGGAAAGAAGAAACTAGATCACTTGGATGAAACAATAATAAGAATTACATTATGCGTATCCTTCACCAATTTAAATTGATGACAAGCAACGGATTTGGCATACTACTTATTCTCGTAGAAAGGATTAAGAGAGATATAGCGTAAACTTGAGAAAGGTCTTCAACGATCCACCGTTAGGATTTGGAAAGAGCGAATGAATTGGTATGATAACAACGGAAGAGGAATGTTGGACGAACCACGATAAGGATTAAAAGAACGAATGAAAAAACGAACGCATCACCAGGAAGAATTGGAAAATGAACGAAGATGCTTGAGAGAATTTAGATACAAGTGAATGAATAGATCACGAGCTGATTAGAGAATACTTGAATGATGCACCGGTAAGATTTGGAGAACGAGAGCTGAAAGCTGGAATAAATAATTCTGAGATGATGGGCTCCGGAGAATCAAATTGAAAGACTCCTGAATTTCTTCGGATGGGTGAAAAGAATTCTCACAATCGAAAACAATTATGAGAGGATGGCATCAAGCTTGAACTATGCATCTTCAAGAGAACGGAGCAAGATTTAAGAGAAAATCTTCTTTAGTCTTCAAATGCAGAGAATGACGATGAGAAACACCACCACGAATTGGTGAAATACTCCGGGAGAATGAAAAACAAAGAGGTTGAGCCAACAATGAAAAATTATTTGAAATCGATCTTGGAAAACATCTGACTGATGAAATTCATTCTTACGTCAAACTTTGCAATGAATTTGAGCATAACTCCGGAAAAATTAGAAGAGTCAGGTAAGATCCTGGAAAAAGACCTGTGGGTTAGGGCCCACTCAAAAGATACACCATTGAACAATTTAAAAGAGAGATTGCGCCGGTTGAATTAAATGGCTTGAATGAGACAACAACCTCGAAATAGCTTGAAAGAATTAAGAATAGAAACTTGAATCTCCTGAGATAATCTTAAGCACTCCGGAACAAATGAATAACAAGAAGTGAAAGATTACGAGGTGCACTGGTATGGGAAAACATTTGAAACGGGGAAAAGGATATGATCAACAAAGCTTGAATTGAATCCACCGGAGAAGAAAAGAGAACGAAGAATGATAAACTTGAAGCTCCGTTAGTATCTTCTTGAGAATCACCGGATAAGAACATTGACGGAAAATAATGGAGAGACTTCCCATCAATAAAAGGATAATTGATTAAGAAATCCGAGTCCCTGAAGAAAAAGGGTGGGAGGGCGGGAAAACAAAGGCAACTTGGGGCAGATGGAATGGATACCGTTGAGAAAACTAAGAATTGATCTTGCGAATGTTGGAACGATCAGATGCACTTGAAGAGAAGCACGCCGGTGAGAAAAGAATTGACATGACAATCTCGATGATCAAAAGGTTAGCACTCCCATAGAAATATGAGAACACCGTTTAGGGAAGGTATGTAATCAACACTTGACATCGAAGCAACTCGAATACCACAACAAAAACAAAACAAGGATTTGGCTCGCAGAATAAGCCGGAACAAATACATATGATAGAGATTTACCCAATCCCATATCATGCATCTGTCGGAAGGATATTCTAGGAGCTACTTGAATTCCCACCTATAAACTCCCGAAACTTTCTGGTTATGCAATCTGGTGTTGGGGATACAGGGGAAGCATAATATCTCATCCAAACTAACAATCCCTACATCCAGCTGTATCCATCCGTTAACACATAACCAAGAAAACTCCAAAAATCGTGTACCTCAACCTTCAAAAAGCATCCGTTATACGAGCTATGGCAATACTCCCGAACTCCCGCCCCAGTACTGGGTGGCGTCGAGGTTATCTCACCACTAACTGCATAAAAGAGATTTTCGATGTCGGCGAAACTCAGGTATTCCAGAACTGCAACGATAAAATTGTGACGACAACACCGCGGAGCTCAACTCCCCGGGACACTGCCACAACCCCTAAATGTCAGGAGGCACCAAGAACAATGTTCTCATCACAAGAATATCGGAACGATCCCAAGATACCCGCGTGATCCTAAAATTTTTTAGTGAAATTTAAGGAGAGGAAAGAGAAAACATCTACGTCAGGAGACCTCACTAGAGCGACGAAGGGGCCGAGGAGTAAAAAGAATCCTACTCTCTGATATATATAATCCAAAGACTCAAAACATTTTGTTCAAGACTTAGCAACGTCAGCGATTCGATCAAGCAGGGGGCTCCTAAGTCGGGGATGGCTCTGATTACCAACTTATAACGTCCATGATGCGGCTATATCTCCCACGTGTCGAGGCACGACTTAGAGGCATAACCGCATTGTGGTTTTGTCGCAAGAAGGGTCATCTTCACACAATCCCATGTAATGAACAAGAAAGGGATAAAGAGAGCTGGCTTACAATCGCCACTTCACACAATGAACAAATAATTCATACATCATTCAGTGTACACACATAGTCCGACTATGGACAAATCCAAATGAAAAGAAGATAACCACATATGCTAGATCCCTGATCGTCCCAACTGGGCTCCACTACTGACTAACAGGAAAAGACACGTAGTAACGACCAAGGTCCTCGTCGAACTCCCACTTGAGTTCGGTAGCATCACCTACACTGATATCATCGGCACCTGCAACTCTTGTTGTAGTAATCTGTGAGCCACGAGGACTCAGCAATCCCATTACCATGGGTATCAAGACTAGCAAAGCTTAAAGGGGTAAGGAAGGGGTAAAGTGGTGAGGTTGCAGCAGCGACTAAGCATGTATGGTGGCTAACTTACGAATACAAGAGTAAGATGAGAAACTACGCCAACGGTCGCAAACTAGAAATGACCAAGAGGTGATCCTGAAACTACTTACGTTCAAACATAACCCAACCGTGTTCTCCTCTCGAACTTCCCGAAAAGAGACAATCACGGTTACGCAACGCGGTTGGTGTATTTTAATTGAGTTTACTTCAGGTCCTCTACAACCGGATATTAACAAATTCCCAACTGCCACATAACCGTGGGCACGGCTTTCGAAAGTTTAAACCCTACAGGGGTGTCCCAACTTAGCCCATGACAAGCTCACGATCCACGAAGACAATCCTCCATCGCGGGACATCCGATCAGACTCGGGGTCCCGGTGCACAAGACATTTCGACAATGGTAAAACAAAACCAGCAAGACCGCCCAAATGTGCCGACAAATCCCAATAGGAGCTGCACATATCTCGTTCTCAGGGAACACTGGATGAGTCAAGCTACGAGTAAAACCAGCCCTCGAGTTTCCCCGAGGTGGCCCCGCAGGCTGCTCGGTTCGGCCCAACACTCAGAGGAGCATTGGCCCGGGGGGCTAAAATAAAGATGACCCTCGGGATGGCGACTCCCTAGGGAAAAGTATAGGTGGTGGTTAGGCAAATGGAAAACCAATGTTGGGCCTTGCTCGAAGAGTTTTATTCAAGGCGAACTGTCAAGAGGGTCCCATACCCCTCATCGTGTTAGGGACGCAAAATCAAGGAACATAACACCGGCATGACAGAAACTAGGGATGCAAGAGTGGAACAGAACACCAGGCATAAGGCCGAGCCTTCCACCCTTTACCAAGTGTATAGATGCATTAATTAAATAAGAGATATTGTGATATCCCATGATATCCATGAAATCCATGTCCCAACATGGAACTACCTGCAACTGTACCTGCAACTAGCAATGCTATAAGAGGAGCTGAGCAAAGCGGTAACATAGCCAAACAACGATTTGCTAGGAAGGGTGAAAAAGGTTACAGGCTATCATGGCAATTTGGGAGGCTTGATAACAAGTGGTAGGTAGCGCGACATAGCGATAGCATCGAGACAAACTAGCATAGAAATGATAGTAGTGAGATCCAAGGTGACGGTCATATTGCCTGAAATCCCGCTAGGAAGAAGAACGAGTCCATGAAGAAGACAAACGGACATACTCGAATGAATCCTCACAACTCCGGAATGAAACCGAAGCTAACGAGAGAAGCAAACCGGAAAGAAGCAAACAACATGGTAAACAACCATCACATCAACATGGCATGATGCACAATCAAGTATGATGCATGTCTGGTTTAATGAGGCATGGCATGACAAAGTGCAACAAACAACACTACAAATTAAGTGGAGCTCAATATGCAACGAGTTGCATATTGACGAAACACCACATTCAAGTTATTTAGTTCGCTCTCGTTTATGTACCCAACAATATTAAATGTTATTAAAGATGGCAAGAGGGTGAAGCATAAATAAACTAACTATTTAGGCAAGTTAAAAGAGGCCGGAACAATAAACAACAATTCTGGTAAATCCCCACATGTCATTTAGCAATTTAATGCAAGCAACAATTTTAAACATTTCAAATGTTGTTATCATGATGCGGATGACATATACAAGTTTATGCATTTTTATGAAAACGTTGACATGAGCATGTTATGAAGCATTTGGTCAACATGGCGGAACGAAAGGGGTGCCACGGCAACGACAACGGAAATGGTGCCACGGCAACATTCAGATGACCTGACAACTCATCAAGATGTCGGTGCAAAAGACAGTGTGGATGAACGGAGCATGCAAAAGATGGTGAGGCGATCCCGGTTACCGGGTTCCCATGGATCGACGGCATGGCAAACTAGGAGGAACGTGCAATGATAACTAAGACACGGTGCAACCATGGGCATCTCATACAACACATGCATTCGTTCATGGCGGTCGTCCCGGTGGTTATACCTTCGAAGCGTGCGTTTCGGGGCAGACGGGTTTGAAGTGGAAGTAGTTGTTCACGGGTCATCGTGGGAAGTAGTGGCACACATGGCGGCGTAGTGGAAGTAGTTGTACATGGTAGCGACGGTAGTCGAACTTGGCGAACCGGAGGGGTACACTTGAGTCGTCGTGGGAACTTGATGAATCCGAGGTCTTCGGGGTCGACGGTAGTTGTACATCTCATAGTGGAACTTGACGGATCCGAGGACTCCGGGCGTCGTGGTACTTGGGGATTTTGGAGACGGCGGAAGACGAGCTTGGCGGTCCTCCTTGACCTGGTACTTGGCGTCCATGGGTACTTGACAGAGATGAAACGGAACGCAACGGTTGTGGTACATGGCGTCCAGGGGCTTCGCGGGTCATCATGTACCTGGCGTTCGGTGCGGTGGTCGTTCGGGCGCCGTATGTCATGGTACTTGGCGAAAAGAAATCACAGAGGCGGGGTCTTGGCTGCAGAAGCAGCCGCGCATGCGGCTGCGCGGGTGCTCGGTCAACGCTGGAGGCCAGCGAGGCAGAGGAGACCTTACGCAGTGACTTGGATCTTGTTGACACACAGCGATCGAGCTGCTGTTGGTCGATGTAGGGGAGCTGTGGGCGGCGCCTGGAGGTAGCAGGGAAGCGGCAACGGCGAACTTGGCACGGAGGAAGGAGGTCCCATGGTGGCCCAAGGTGCAGGGCGTCTGGGAGGCCGGATCCGGTCTTGGGAGGTCGCCGGGGTCCCGTTCCCTGCCGGACCGATGCGGAGGCAGGCCGGTGGACTTGGAGCTCCAGGCTGTGGCTGCTGAGTAGACAAGGAGGTGGGCGAGGAGGTCCTGGCACGGCGTCGGCGCGAGGGTGCAGCAGCTGCTGCTGCTGCCGGTGGCGAGGTCGAGACGGGTTGATGGCGACGAGGAGAAGCAGGAGGATAGGCGACGCGGGAGGAGTCTTGGTCGTCACCGGCGGGGAGAATGAAGCCGTGAGCGGGGCACCACTCCTTTATGAGTGGGGCGATGCAGAGGCATGGAGGGGGTGAGGAGATCGGGCGCGGGCGCGTGGTTTCTGGGGGTGGCGGCGTAAGGGAGAAGGTGAGGGAGAGAGGCGAGGGGATCGACATCAGCGCGCCTCCCACACCAGAGCGACGCCCCGTCACTGACAAGCAAGGCCCAGACGGCAGCAACTCGCTACGCTCGTCTACTGCCTGGAGGCCGTCACGCATCAAGAAGCCCAACTTGCGCTACACTGGGCCTAAGTGGGCCCAGTAGAGCCCAACCCCGCGTCGATACTTAAGCCGCAGCCACGAGTGGATCGGCATCCGGTGGATCACGAACCTGGCGGCGGCACGAACCCTAGTCTCTCCACTGTTCTTCCTCCCCCTTCCAAATTCGTGTATCTGAGCTTGTAATTGAACCTAAAGACAGCATACAGTCAATAGATCATTCCACCACTATCCCTACCCTTACATCTGGTATCAGAGACCACTCCCACGTTCTTCCCAGCGCCGATCTAGCACAATTTGTGGAAACCAGATCCCTGCGCCAAGCGCGAATTCGCCTCATCGCCATGGATTGGGCCGTCCAGTCATTCCTGGAGCGTCTGGTGACCACTCTCAAGGAGCACACCGCCGCGATCCACGCCTCCAACGCCAAGATCGACGTCCTCGTGGCGTGGCGCCCCGATCTCGAGCGGCGCGTCACCGATCTGTCCGACGCGGTGGCGGTCCTCCAGCGTGCCTCGCTACCGCCGCCGCCTCCAGAAAGGGCACTCCACCAGGTGCCTTCGTCGGGCCAGCCACCGCCTGCGACAACCGGCGCCCACATCGGGGCCGCGTTTGGCGCGGCAGCAACTCTGCAAGGGCCCGAAGGCCACGGCGTCTACAACATCCCACGGGGGCCATCGGCGGTGTCCTTCCAGACACCGCCACCGCCCTTGGAAAACGGTCAGTACGACGGCCCTCCCTCACCCCCTGCTCTTTCATCGTTCGCGCACACTAGCCAGCTGCTCAGCGGCCTCGGCCAAGCGCATCCCTCCATCCAGTTTCCACAGTTCACGCGCGAGAACCCGAAGCTGTGGAAAACACTTTGCGAGCAGTACTTTAGCATGTTTGCTATTCTGCCGTCGTTTTGGGTGCCCATGGCCACGCTGAATTTCTCTGGTTCCGCATCAATCTGGTTACAATCCATTCAGAAACGGCTCGGTGACTTTGATTGGGAGTCATTCACTACTCTTTTGTGCACGCGTTTTGGCCGCAATCGACATCAAACGTTGATCCGTCAGTTTTACACTGTCCGGCAAACAACTACAGTCACAGATTACATTGAGCAATTTGAATCCATTATTAATCATCTCAGCTCTTATTCTGACACTATTCACCCATTTTACTTCCTCACTCGTTTTGTGGAGGGACTCTGGAAGGACATTCGAGCAGTGGTGTTGGTCCAGAGGCCGCCGGACCTGGACACTGCTTGCGCTCTGGCGCTACTCCAGGAGGAAGTGGCTGACGGCGCGGCCTCCACCAGCCGGCGCCCACATGAGGCGCTTGCGCATGCAGGGCTGGCGCTTCCCCTACCTCCACCACCAGCCTGCCCGAAACCAGCGACAGTGCCCATGACAGCCGCAGATCACCGCGGCACTGACACCGCGCGAGCGGACACATCCAAGGTCAAAGGTCTTCGGGATTATCGACGCGCCTGTGGATTATATTTCAAGTCGGTGAGCGCTGGGGACCCGAGCACGTCTGCCCAAGTACAATCCAGCTGCATGTGGTCGAAGAGATGCTTGCACTTTTGGGGGCCGATTCCATCAGCGACAGTGAGGGAGATATTCAGCAAGTCCATGCCATCTCTCGACCAGCTCTTGACGGTGGCATTTTGACCAAAGCTTTTCAGCTATTTGCCACCATGCAGGACAGAGAGGTGCTTATCTTAGTGGACAGTGGAAGCTCGACCTCTTTCACCAACAAGAAGCTGGCTGATCAATTGACGGGTTCGGTTCCTCTGCCTCGACCCTCGCGGGTTAAGGTAGCGGACGGTGGTGAACTCCTCTGCACAGAGTCCATACCATTCTGCCAGTGGTCGTCGCAAGGGCTTGATTTCGTCACTGATATGAAAATTCTGCCACTGGGCGTATATGATGCTATACTCGGGATGGATTGGTTAGAACAACACAGTCCCATGACAGTCGACTGGAAGCACAAACATCTTCAAATTCCTACTCCGAGGGGTCCGGCTCACCTATTTGGTCATGAATCAAATTCAACCACTTGTCATGTGATCAACAGTGCACAACTGCAGTAGCTACATTGCCAGGGGTCACTCATGCACATCTGTTTACTGCACCCAATCAGCGAGGAACAGGGGATCAAGCAAACAGAACCATAGGAGCTGAAGTAGTTATTGGCTAAATTCGATGATGTCTTTGGCGAGCCACACGGGCTTCCATCTCGACATGCTTGTGATCACACAATACCGTTGATGCCGGGGGCACAACTAGTCAATATCAGAGCCTACCATCACAAGCCTGAACTGAAGTCTGAAATTGAGCGACAAGTGCAAGAACTGCTACAGTCCGGTGTGATCCAGCGCAGCCAAATCAGTTTTTCTTCACCTGTCATTCTCGTTAAAAAGAAGGACGGCACGTGGAGGATGTGCAATGACTATTGTCATCTTAATGCGATGACTCGCGTCAGTAATTTTCCGGTGCCTGTCATTGAAGAACTTCTGGATGAGCTGCATGGCGCGCGTTGGTTCTCCAAACTGGACCTACACGCGGGATACCACCAGATCAGACTGGCCGAGGGCGAAGAGTTCAAAACAGCATTTCAAACTCACTCAGGCCATTATGAATTTAAGGTGTTGTCGTATGGCCTCACGGGAGGGCCGGGTACTTTTAATGGAGCAATGACAGACACCCTGCATCCCCTTCTGAGATTCTGCGTGCTGGTTTCCTTCGACGACATCCTGGTGTTCAGTAAAACTTGGGAAGAACACTTGGACCACGTGCGCCAGGTCCTCACCTTGCTGCGTCATGATCAATGGAAGGTCAAGAAATCTAAGTGCGAGTTTGGGCAATAGCAGCTGTCTTACCGGGGGCACGTCATCAGCTGTCAGGGAGTATCTACTGATCCTAGCAATATCCAAGCAGTTCAATCATGGCAAACACCTGGTGATGCAAAGGAGGTGCACAGATTTCTGGGATTGGCTGGGTATTACCGCAGATTCATGCGTGGATTCGGCATCATCGCCCGGCCCCTTTTCAACCTGCTCAAGAAGGGTGTGCCATTCGTATGGACCGACAACACCAACCAAGCCTTCTTGCTCCTAAAACAACAACTAGTTTCTGCACCAGTATTGGCACTACCAGATTTCAGTAAACAGTTTGTTGTCGAAACAGATGCTTGCGAGCGAGGCATTGGGGCAGTTCTGCAACAGGAAGGACATCCTATTGCGTTCATGAGCAAAGGCCTGAGCCCGCGTTATCACGGGCTTTCCACCTATGAAAAAGAGTACCTTGCCATTATGGTGGCCATGGACCAATGGAGACCTTACCTGCAACACAACGAATTCATCATCTATACGGACCTGAAGAGTCTCATCCACCTTGAAGAGCAACGTTTGACTACCCCATGGCAGCAACGAGCTTTTACCAAGCTACTCAGGCTCCGATACGTCATCCGCCCCCCCCCCCCCCCCCCCCCCCCCCCCCCCCCCCCCCCCCCCCCCCCCCCCCCCCCCCCCCCCCCCCCCCCCCCCCCCCCCCCCCCCCCCCCCCCCCCCCCCCCCCCCCCCCCCCCCCCCCCCCCCCCCCCCCCCCCCCCCCCCCCCCCCCCCCCCCCCCCCCCCCCCCCCCCCCCCCCCCCCCCCCCCCCCCCCCCCCCCCCCCCCCCCCCCCCCCCCCCCCCCCCCCCCCCCCCCCCCCCCCCCCCCCCCCCCCCCCCCCCCCCCCCCCCCCCCCCCCCCCCCCCCCCCCCCCCCCCCCCCCCCCCCCCCCCCCCCCCCCCCCCCCCCCCCCCCCCCCCCCCCCCCCCCCCCCCCCCCCCCCCCCCCCCCCCCCCCCCCCCCCCCCCCCCCCCCCCCCCCCCCCCCCCCCCCCCCCCCCCCCCCCCCCCCCCCCCCCCCCCCCCCCCCCCCCCCCCCCCCCCCCCCCCCCCCCCCCCCCCCCCCCCCCCCCCCCCCCCCCCCCCCCCCCCCCCCCCCCCCCCCCCCCCCCCCCCCCCCCCCCCCCCCCCCCCCCCCCCCCCCCCCCCCCCCCCCCCCCCCCCCCCCCCCCCCCCCCCCCCCCCCCCCCCCCCCCCCCCCCCCCCCCCCCCCCCCCCCCCCCCCCCCCCCCCCCCCCCCCCCCCCCCCCCCCCCCCCCCCCCCCCCCCCCCCCCCCCCCCCCCCCCCCCCCCCCCCCCCCCCCCCCCCCCCCCCCCCCCCCCCCCCCCCCCCCCCCCCCCCCCCCCCCCCCCCCCCCCCCCCCCCCCCCCCCCCCCCCCCCCCCCCCCCCCCCCCCCCCCCCCCCCCCCCCCCCCCCCCCCCCCCCCCCCCCCCCCCCCCCCCCCCCCCCCCCCCCCCCCCCCCCCCCCCCCCCCCCCCCCCCCCCCCCCCCCCCCCCCCCCCCCCCCCCCCCCCCCCCCCCCCCCCCCCCCCCCCCCCCCCCCCCCCCCCCCCCCCCCCCCCCCCCCCCCCCCCCCCCCCCCCCCCCCCCCCCCCCCCCCCCCCCCCCCCCCCCCCCCCCCCCCCCCCCCCCCCCCCCCCCCCCCCCCCCCCCCCCCCCCCCCCCCCCCCCCCCCCCCCCCCCCCCCCCCCCCCCCCCCCCCCCCCCCCCCCCCCCCCCCCCCCCCCCCCCCCCCCCCCCCCCCCCCCCCCCCCCCCCCCCCCCCCCCCCCCCCCCCCCCCCCCCCCCCCCCCCCCCCCCCCCCCCCCCCCCCCCCCCCCCCCCCCCCCCCCCCCCCCCCCCCCCCCCCCCCCCCCCCCCCCCCCCCCCCCCCCCCCCCCCCCCCCCCCCCCCCCCCCCCCCCCCCCCCCCCCCCCCCCCCCCCCCCCCCCCCCCCCCCCCCCCCCCCCCCCCCCCCCCCCCCCCCCCCCCCCCCCCCCCCCCCCCCCCCCCCCCCCCCCCCCCCCCCCCCCCCCCCCCCCCCCCCCCCCCCCCCCCCCCCCCCCCCCCCCCCCCCCCCCCCCCCCCCCCCCCCCCCCCCCCCCCCCCCCCCCCCCCCCCCCCCCCCCCCCCCCCCCCCCCCCCCCCCCCCCCCCCCCCCCCCCCCCCCCCCCCCCCCCCCCCCCCCCCCCCCCCCCCCCCCCCCCCCCCCCCCCCCCCCCCCCCCCCCCCCCCCCCCCCCCCCCCCCCCCCCCCCCCCCCCCCCCCCCCCCCCCCCCCCCCCCCCCCCCAAGAGCGGTTAGGGAAAGTAATTTGAGCACGAGGAAAATTTTCCTGGACTCATAAAAATGAGCTTGAACCAAGAAAACTAGAAAGTGAGCATGGGCGAAGATTGGATTCGAACTCATTTGAATTAAATTCAAATGAGTTTGAATAAGAAGTGGGCGTTTGAAAGGTCCAAAATGTTCGGATTTTTGGAGGAACCTCGTTAAAGGGAAGAGAATTTTGGGCAAGGTTTTGAAGTCAAACTTGAAGTAGAAAAGACATGGGGAATATTTGCAAGTGTGTTTATGGGTGATTCCAAAAAATGGAATATTTGATAATAGCTCCCTAATATTGGGAGGATAAGTTATAAAGAGAAATCACCATGTGAATTCCCTCGATTTAAATGGATCAAAGATCCATACAATTTATTATGTGAGTTTTAGAACGGGTTGCAAGATGACATGATGCAATGCAAATGATGCAATGATGAATGCAACAAACCAACAACTCACACAACAAATCTTGGAATACATGGAAAGGTATCTGGAGCGCCGGTCTTGGGGCGTCACATTCCCGAAGAGCGCGCGTGTAGATTTCCTATTATCATGCTCATGCAAATGCTAGAATAGATCACATTATAAAGTGGTGCAACTCACACTCACCTAGCAGTATGGGACTAAACTTTAGTCCCACTCACACAACACTTAGAGCATGGTTAATAGTATAGCCAACATCCAGCTATATGAAGTTGACACATCATCTAGAACCAACCTACTGCTACAACTGGCTACAAGTTTACAACCCGCTTCTCTTCTCTCTCCTCTTCTCTCTCCTTCAACTAAGCACAAATACTATATTTAAATCCTTATGTCATCTAATTGTAGAACTTTCTCTAAAGTTACTCTCAACTGTGTAGTCTGAAATGCCGGGCGTGCAGCGGGCGGTGCCCTCGGTCGGCGTGCCGCTTCAACGGGGGAAGCGGTGAGAGGTCGTGTCGCCCTGACTTGCCATCAATGTGGAGCGCCAGGCTCAGCTGGCGCCGGGCGGGAAGCGTGCGCGGGAGGGGGGAAGGTTTTTTGTTGGGCCAGGAAGGTGAGAAGCCAACTTGGGATCAGTCCGGACGGGAAAATATCATGTGCTCCCATACTCACTAGTAGTTTCATGCATATGACACTAGTCTATGTTACTACTCCCTCCTTTCCGGTTTATAGGGCTTATCTCAAAATCTTAGTTTTTCCATTTTATAAGGATCAATTTGGTTGTTCCCCATCACAAGTTTAGATTTCAAGGTGCATTAAATAATTGCATGCAAGTATTAAGAGAAAATTGACCAATGCATGTACTTTATGCATGCATGCATTGCAATTAATACAATGGTAAACATAATTTTTTGAGGAAAACAAGAGCATTAATTGGGTGCTTTTGCAAATTACAAAAATTATTCCACCACTCATCATCTACCTTGGTTGGTGAGATTTTTGAATTGAGCCCTAAAAACCGGAAAGGAGGGAGCCCTATAAACTGGAAAGGAGGGAGTAGTACAGTACTGTTATGATGGCTTCATTTATTACCTTGTAGAATCATCTTGTCTTGGGAGATTCTATGTTACAGTAACATATTATGTTAGCATTTCTCATTAACTACTTCCCACATAAGCAAAATTTTCTAGGAGTGCGCTAAGTGACTCCCACTATAACTAGCCGTACAAAGTGTGGGCTAGGTAGAGGGCATAGTAAGCAAGCTTCTCATCGTTCTGCGAGTTGACTTGACACATCAAAGTAGTAGTTTTTTTTCAAAATGTACATCAAAGTACCAGTGTAGTAGTCTCCAAAAAGGACCGACCATGTCCATGGCTACCATCCCATCCCTGCTCCATCATTGAGTATGTGCATGATTCACGTGCCATTCAAGAAAAAAAAACGCGTACGTTCCATTGAAGAAAAAAAATTAAAAACAAACACGCCACCACGTTATGGTCGAAATTTGATTCGTCCACGCATGGTTCCCGACCCTCCACTAAGTGAACAACTACCAAACGTGTTAAATTATCACGTGAGCTGCCTCTTCATCCAGAAATGAGCTCCACCGTGTACCCGCGCGCGTGTGTTAGGGAATGAGGCACAGAGTATGTGCGTCTGTGCATGCAATTTTTCTCTTCGTGCACGTACTCCATTTTTTGTGGGTGATTCGTGCACGTACTCGGCCTACGTTGGTGACTGTTGGTCAGTCTCACTTATCTCTACATCTCAACATGTACATCTACATCTGCATCTACGTCTACACTAGATCTACATCTACATCTACATATACCTCTATGATAGTACAACAAGTTTTAAACATGAGACCATCCATTTTCTTGCATGACACGACCAGCCCGCATCGCTTCTTGCTCCTCGTCTCTCTCAAAGTGTGTCCGGCAGGCGATTTTGCCGTCGATTGAGGTCGGTTCGCTCACACTCGGTCCCACATGTTATAAATCTAAAAAGAATACTCTGATTAGCGGACCATTGAAAGAAGTACATTTTTCACCCACAAATGTAAGTTGATGGACAAATAACCCCCCAAAGTCAATTTCAGTACGATTTTTACCCTCAAATATCTAAAACTGGGTATATCACCCCCTTGAGCGGTTTTAGTGTTCACATGTTAGAGTTTAGGTGGTTTTGATTGTTGACTAGGAATTGACTAATTATTTACACTAATGAAATGGCAACGACGCCATCGGAAGTCGCGGATGTCGTCGGAGATGTACCCAATGGACCCTGACCTTCCTACGAGGAGAGGAGATCATGCGGGTGCCTTTAAAGCTCAAGGGGTAGTCGGGCTACCTCGTCGGCTCGTCGCCCACCTCATAGTGGGAGTAACTTAGGTACTAGTAACATAGCGCACTCCAAGAAAATTTTGCTTATGTGGCATGTAGTTAATGAGGAGAGAGATCTTTAGAGTAACATAGTAATATGTTACAGTATAAGTTACTCCCCACTATGACCAGCCTTGGCCTCTCCCAGTGCTCCACCATGTATAGCTGCTAAGCCTGCCACGTAGGCATAAAATATGATGTGGCAAGTTAATTAAGAAGAGAGAGAGAGACTAGTTTGGTGACCCTAGGAAGAAACGGTGGAAAGGCAGTTTTGAGTCTATAGCTAATTAAATGAAGCAAGCTTAGGAACAACAAACTAAGCACCTATGCATTGGAGACTTGAGTTGCTAAGCCATTTAATGCACTTAGCACCTCATCTAAGCACATTTGCATTGGAAGAGGTCTTAATTCCATACGGTATCACAATATGATACTCAACTCTCTCTTTCTTCATTTAATTCTATGCCACCTCATAAAATTTGCCTACTACTAGTTGGCATGCATGATACTACTTATAATACTCCCATTACAACCAGCTTGGTAGAATTAAAATACCTAATCTAAATGGTCACCGCCCGATCTCTTTGTCCTCCTCCAGCATCCGGCATAAGAAGAATCGTGCAAGGCACCGGCTGTATTCGCCGGCGTCGCCTCGGCGGTGGTCTTCATGGGATACAATCGACGGCGGCCTCCCGTGTTCTACTTCTCCTCTTATATGGCGACGGGCAGGGACATGCTGCCCGTCACCTCATCGACATCCGCGTAGCCGCATCACCTCGCCGACATCCGCTGCGGCTTCTTTCTCTGCCTGCATGTCGCGGCTACAAGCGCGTCGACGACGGATGGCGTAGTCGCAGACACTGGAGGCGATGTACAGCGCGGCAGTGTCGAGGGTAGCGACGATGCCCATTCCGCCGTGCTCCCCGACAAGCCGGCGTGGAGCAAGTCAGCACTCTTCCTCGAGCTGTATTGGAGAGGCCAGCTGCGGAACCACGCGCTGGCTTAGTGTGGCAACTGCCTCCGACGGGCTAGGAGAGGTAGGTGGAGAAGTGAGCTGCCTCGCTCATAACTGCCGGGCTCGGCGGGCCACCCAGGCGGCTTTTATGCCAGAGAACTGCTTTCGCTGCTCCTCGGATGCCGCCGAAAGAGTGGACAAAATGGTGGAAGGAGGAGCTTGGCCGGCGTCCTACTCCTGAACGGACGTGTGTGGCCGGAGTTGGTTTCTTGCATTCCATGCGGTTTTAAATGTAGGTTTTTGAATGCGGCGAGGAGGTGGGTACAGCTGGGATTGCAGCGGGCGGCGCCCTGGGCCGGTGCGCCACTTCAAATGGCGGATGCAGTGAGAGGTCGCGTCCGCCCTGACACCCTTGATCGTGGACCTTGACGATGTATGTCACCTTGTGTCCAGATCTGAGATGCCACGTGTACCAGATGAATGACTCCAAGCTCGACCACCGTGATGCAAGAGGTGCGAGCTGAGGAACACTGTTGGAGACACCCCCCCTCAGACTAGCCACAATAGGTAGTAACATAGACTAGTAACATGCTCATGTTACTCATGTTACTAGTCTATGTTAGTACTACCTCTATGGTAATAGTCTGAGGGGGTAACATATGTGTGGTAACATGCAACACTTCATTTATTAGGCTATAGACACATCTTGCCTTGATATGTGTGATGTTACTACTTTCCTCTCTTTCTTCATTTATTGCTTGCCACATCATCTACTTTATCTAGACATGTGTGATGTTACTACCTACTAGCAAGATGGCCATGCGTTGCACATAACATCAAGATGCATTTGTATGACTAGTTTATCTTGTGAGAGAAAAGGATGAACGAGGGAAGGCCTTATTTGCAAATGTGGAGAGGTGTGTGGGTACCTTTTTGCAAAATTGCCATAGTTTCCTTCCTATCCGTCAGATATAAATTGGATGGCCTATATTGCAGGATGGCAGGCACACCATCATCACCAACTATGTTTTTTATAAGAGTGTAGATGTTACTCCCACTGTGGGTAGTCTCAGTGTGTTCTTCTCGTCGTTCTGCGAGTTGACGGGACACATCAAAGATAATACGTAGTAGTATTTAGTACTCTCTCCAAAAAGGGCCGACCATGTCCATGGCTACCATCCCGTGCTCGGTCATTGAGTACATGCACTATTCACGTGCCATCGAGGAGGAAAAATATTGTGTAGCACTAGGTGCCATCGTAGTGCACGACTCACTTACGCACTGCATATCTCCATTTTCTTGCATCACACGTGCACCTTGATGCTAGATGTCCCGCGTGTTGGCAAAAGGATGAACAAAGTGCGGCGGGCTGGCATTTTTGCCGTCTATTGAGGTCGGTTAACTCATCACATGTTACCGACTCTTGGGTGGGATAGTTTTTTTGGTGGGTTTGGGGCAACTTGCTCCAATTTAACCCTCATGTTTGGATACTTTAGGGCTATTTGAGCCCCAACTAGCTCAAACTAACTCGGGAAAACTTTGTTTTTGCCACTCTAGTTTTTGCCAACTTTGCTTATGCCACTCTAGAATTTGACATTTCATTTTTGCCACTCTTAGCTTTTGACAATATATCACAAATGCCATTCCATGGCAAAAATGATAATTTTTCATTTCACTTTTGCCACTCTTAGCTTTTGACAATGTATCATAATTGCCACTCTGAAAATTTTGCTTTTGCCATGGAATGGCAAAAGTGATATATTGTCAAAAGCTAAGAGTGGCAAAAGTGAAATGTCAAATTCTAGAGTGGCATAAGCAAAGTTGGCAAAAAATAGAGTGGCAAAAAAAAAGTTGTCCCTACTAACTCTAACCCATGGATCCAAACAGGGCCAAAGTTAGTCTCAGAAAACACATTAACCCTATATACATGGACAGAAGGAGTACATGATACTAGCAAACGCTCACCATTAGTAGTAGTTCATTGGTTGGTTTCGATTTTTTGATTCAGTTGCTGTGCTGCTACAGTCCAATATTCGCGTGTGGTTGTTTCTAGAATAAAAAAGGAGGTACCCCTACTTATGTTACTCCCACTATGCCTAGCCTAAGGTTAGTAGGTGACCTTGCGCTTAGCTCATCGCCTCTTCCAGAAGTTGAACAATAATGATGGTACTACAGTAGTACTTCTGGCAATCTGACACCAAATGAACTGCTGCACGTCCACCGCTTGTAAGCAAAAGTTTCTCCTCGTGCTACGAGCCACCACGCACGCGTTGGCGAGTGAGAAGGCATAGTAAGCAAGCTTCTTGTCGTTCTGCGAGTTGACAAGACACATCAAAGTTATTTAGTACGTACTCTCTCCAAAAAAGGGCTGACCATGTCATGGCTACCCCCCCATCCCGTGCTCCCACGTTGAGTACATGCACTATTCACATGCCATCGAGGAGAAAAAATATTGCGTAGTAGGTGCCATCGAAGTGCACGACTCACTTACGCACTGCTTATCTAATTATCTCCTTTTTCTTGCATGACACGTGCACCTTGATGCTAGATGTCTCACGTGTTGGCAAAAGGATGAACAAAGCTCACGTGAAAAAAAGAGTTGAAGAACATAGATTCCCGACGACCGAGAAGGAGCAAGGAACCTTGCGCGTTTTCCCCTATTTTTTGCCGCCTGCCCACCTATTAATAAATAAAAGAACATGAACTCTTCGCTAACCACTAGAGACGATACATCAGGATGCTGAGTTGAAGATGTTTTATAGTTTATATTGATAACCACGCAAGAAGCCACGCATGTACAGGACGCATGCAGCCACGCATGTACACACGCCAACACACTAACTCATACCGATCCAACTCATGCACATATCCGCACAACATGGAGCACACAACGCACGTACACAACAGATTCATGCACACACACTCGACCGCAGAATGCATGTGAATAACACATGCATGTGCACACACTCGGCTGCATGGAGGCGTGCGCCATCTGCGGCGACGTCCGGTTCGTCGTGCTACGGCGAAGCTCTGATGACCCACAAGTGTAGGGGATCCATCGTAGTCCTTTTGATAAGTAAGAGTGTCAAACCCAACGAGGACCAGAAGGAAATGACAAGCATTTTTTAGTAAGGTATTCTCTGCAAGCACTGAAATTATCGGTAATAGATAGTTTTGTGATAAGGTAATTTGTAACGGGCAACAAGTAATGAAAGTAAATAAGGTGCAGCAAGATGGCCCAATCCTTTTTTAGCAAAGGACAAGCCTGGACAAACTCTTATATGAAGGAAAACGCTCCCGAGGACACATGGAAATTATCGTCAAGCTAGTTTTCATCACACTCATATGATTCGCGTTCGTTACTTTGATAATTTGATATGTGGGTGGACCGGTGCTTGGGTGCTGCCCTTCCTTGGACAAGCATCCCACTTATGATTAACCCCTATTGCAAGCATCCGCAACTACAAAAGAAGTATTAATGTAAACCTAACCATAGCATGAAACATATGGATCCAAATCAGCCCCTTACGAAGCAACGCATAAACTAGGGTTTAAGCTTCTGTCACTCTAGCAACCCATCATCTACTTATTACTTCCCAATGCCTTCCTCTAGGCCCAAATAATGGTGAAGTGTCATGTAGTCGATGTTCACATAACACCACTAGAGGAAAGACAACATACATCTCATCAAAATATCGAACGAATACCAAATTCACATGACTACTTATAGCAAGACTTCTCCCATGTACTCAAGAACAAACGTAACTACTCACAAATCATATTCATGTTCATAATCAGAGAGGTATTAATATGCATAAAGGATCTGAACATATGATCTTCCACCAAATAAACCAACTAGCATCAACTACAAGGAGTAATCAACACTACTAGCAACCCACAGGTACCAATTTGAGGTTTTGGGACAAAGATTGGATACAAGAAATGAACTAGGGTTTTAGAGGAGATGGTGATGGTGAAGATGTTGATGGAGATTGACCCCCTCCCGCTGAGAGGATCGATGGTGATGACGATGGTGATGATTTCCCCCTCCCGGAGGGATGTTTCCCCGGCAGAACAGCTCCACCGGAGCCCTAGATTGGTTCCGCCAAGGTTCCGCCTCGTGGCGGCGGTGTTTCGTCCCGAAAGCTTCCTTCTGATTTTTTTCTCGGATGAGAGACTTCATATAGCAGAAGATGGGCACCGGAGGCCTACCAGGGGGCCCACGAGACAGGGGGCGCGCCCAGGGGGTAGGGCGCGCCCCCCACCCGCGTGGCCAGGGTGTGGGCCCCCTCTGGTTAATTCTTTCGCCAATATTTTTATTAATTCCAAAACGTGCCTCCGTGAAGTTTCAAGACTTTTGGAGTTGTGCAGAATAGGTCTCTAATATTTGCTCCTTTTCCAGCCCAGAATTCCAGCTGCCGGCATTCCCCCTCTTCATGCAAACCTTGTAAAATAAAATAGAATAGGCATAAGTATTGTGACATAATGTGTAATAACAGCCCATAATGCAATAAATATCGATATAAAAGCATGATGCAAAATGGACGTATCAACGAAACCGATAACGAAAAATATGTCCACATGTTTAGAGATAGAGGTGTCGATAAAATAAAATATTGTCATTAGGGCACCATGATCATTCTTATAACAGCAACATATATAAATATTGTCATATGATTTCTTATGCTCAAGTAATAATCTATTCACAATGTCAAGTATGAATCAGAAACTTCATTGAGAACTAACAAACTATCATCTCGGTCATTGAAGCAATTGCAATTTATCATAACATCAGAAAGAGTCAATATAAGAGCTTTTTAGCAAGTCCACATACTCAACTATCATTTAGTCTTTCACAATTGCTAACACTCACGCAATACTTATGGTTATGGAGTTTTAATCGGACACAGAGAAAGATAGGGGCTTATAGTGTTGCCTCCCAACCTTTTACCTCAAGGATAATGTCAACAATAATAGTTCATGCTAACTTACATCCAATTGGATATATATATCAGGATCTTTACAACACATGTGCTTGCCAAAGGATAAAATATAAAAAGTAAAGGTGAAGATCACCATGACTCTTGTACAGGGTATAAAACAAGAATAAAAGATAGGACCTTCGCCGAGGGAAGCAGAGGTTGTCATGTGCTTTTATGGTTGGATGCACAAAATCTTAATGCAAAAGAACATCACTTTATATTGCCACTTGTGATATGGACCTTTATTATTCAGTCCGTCGCTTTTATTGCTTCCACATCACAAGACCGTATAAAGCTTATTTTCTCCACACTAATAAATCATACATATTTAGAGAGCAATTTTTATTGCATGCAACAATGACAACTTACTTGAAGGATCTTACTCAATCCATAGGTAGATATGGTGGACTCTCACGGCAAAACTGGGTTTAAGGATATTTGGAAGCACAAGTAGTATCTCTACTTGGTGCAAATAATTTGGCTATCATGAGGGGGAAAGGCAAACTCAACATGTTGGATGATCCATGACAATATACTTTATTTCAGATATAAGAAAACATAACCCATTACGTTGTCTTCCTTGTCCAACATCAACTCTTTAGCATGTCATATTTTATTGAGTGCTCACAATCATAAAAGATGTCCAAGATAGTATATTTATATGTGAAAACCTCTCTTTCTTTATTACTTAATATTAATTACAACGATGACCAAAACTATGTTTGTCAACTCTCAACAACTTTTATTCATCATACTCTTTATATGTGAAGTCATTACTCTCCATAAGATCAATATGATCTCTTTATTTCTTTTTATTCTTTCTTTTCCTTTTATTCCCTCATGATCATAGCAAGATAATCAAGCCCTTGACTCAAAACTAATATTTATTATATATAGCTCACGGACTCGATTACATAGAAGGATCATAAAGCAAAACTCAAAACTAAATCATACTAAAACTTTATTCTACTAGATCAAGATATTACCAAAAAGATCAAACTAAGAAAAATGGTAAAGATAGGAGTGTGGTGGTGATACAATACCGGGGCACCTCCCCCAAGCTTGGCAGTTGCCAAGGGGAGTGCCCATACCCAGGTACTCAGTTCTCCTTTGCTGGTGAAGAAGATGGTGGTGATGATGGATAGTCGCACATCGAGCGTAGGAGATCCTCCAATTTGCGGATAATGCCCTTGAGTGCGGTGACATGCTCCTTCAACAAAATATTTTCACGTGTGAGATACTTATTTTGTATGCGAGCTAACTCAATCATCTTGAAAGCTTCAATCTCCATTAGGGTAAGAAGATTGTAATGAGGTTGGAGGATGTCTTCGTCTTCTGCTGCCGGAGCTTGATCCTCCATGGCCTTCTTGATCCCATCATCCTTGTTGATCTCCCCGGGTTCTTCTCTCTTAATCTCTATATTCATTAGCCAAGCATCGTTGCCCTCATTGTTGGAGGAGAGGGATGAGATGATGCCTGGCCTTGACAACTCTGGCACAAAATAGGTCGAAACAAAAAAAGAAGATATTTGCATGGTACGGTGGTCAAAACCTTCGGGAGATTATATAATGATTTTTTACCAACTAAAAGAAGTATCGTGCAAGAAAATGGAGTCCAGACAACACACGAGGTGCCCACGAGGCAGGGGGCGCGCCCTCCACCCTCGTGGATGCCTCGTGTCCCTTATGTATTACTTCTTATTTTCCTATTTTCTTAAATATTCCAAAACGGAGAAAAATTACCATTAGAACTGTTTTGGAGTCGGTTTACTTACCGTACCACATACCTATTCCTTTTCGGAGTCTGAAACGTTCTGGAAAGTGTACCTTATGTATTCCTCCGGGGTTACGGTTTCAGTAACATTGGTTTCAACATTTATGGGATTACCTAAGATATAATGTTTGATTCGTTGACCGTTCACCACCTTCGGATTTATGCCTTCGAAGTTGTTGATTTTTATGGCACCGAAACGATAGACCTCCTCGATAACGTAAGGCCCTTCCCATTTAGAGAGAAGTTTTCCTGCAAAAAATCTTAAACGAGAGTTGAATAGCAACACATAGTCACCTACATTAAACTCATGCTTTTGTATCCTTTTGTCATGCCATCTTTTAACCTTTTCTTTAAACAGTTTGGCATTCTCATAGGCCTGGGTTCTCCATTCATCAAGTGAGCTAATATCAAATAGCCTCTTCTCACCGGCAAGTTTGAAATCATAATTGAGCTCTTTAATGGCCCAATATGCCTTATGTTCTAGTTCAAGAGGTAAGTGACATGCTTTTCCATAACCATTTTATACGGAGACATACCCATAGGATTCTTATATGTAGTTCTATAGTCCCATAATGCATCATCAAGTTTCCTGGACCAATTCTTTCTAGATCTATTAACAGTCTTTTGCAAAATTAATTTGAGCTCTCTATTACTAAGTTCTACTTGACCACTAGATTGTGGATGGTACGGAGATGCAATTCTATGATTAACATCATAGTTAGCAAGCATTTTACGAAAGGGACCATGAATAAAATGTGAACCACCATCAGTCATTAAATATCTAGGGACTCGAAACCTCAGAAAAATAACTTCTTTAAGCATCTTAATAGAGGTGTTATGATCAGCACTACTAGTTGGAATAGCTTCTACCCACTTAGTAACGTAATCAACAGCAACTAAAATATGTGTATACCCATTAGAGGAAGGAAACGGTCCCATATAATCAAAGCCCCAAACATCAAATGGTTCAATAACAAGTGAATAGTTCATAGGCATTTCTTGACGTCTACTAATATTACCAATTCTTTGACATTCATCACAAGACAAGACAAACTTACGGGCATCTTTGAAGAGAGTAGGCCAATAAAAACTGGATTGCAATACTTTATGTGCAGTTCTGTCTCCAGCGTGGTGTCCTCCATAAGCCTCGGAGTGACACTTGCGTAGGATCTGTTCCTGTTCATGCTCAGGTACACAACATCTAATAACACCATCTACTCCTTCTTTATAAAGGAGTGGGTCATCCCAGAAGTAATGTCTTAAATCATAGAAAAACTTTTTCTTTTGCTGGTATGTGAAACTAGGTGGTATAAATTTAGCAACAATGTAATTAGCATAATCGGCATACCATGGAGTAGTACGAGAAGCATTTATAACAGCTAATTGTTCATCTGGAAAGCTATCATCAATAGGTAGTGAGTCATCAAGAACATTCTCTAACCTAGATAAGTTATCTGCAACGGGGTTCTCAGCTCCCTTTCTATCAATAATATGCAAATCAAATTCTTGCAGCAAGAGAACCCATCTAATAAGTCTAGGTTTAGCATCTTTCTTTTCCATAAGATATTTAATAGCAGCATGATCAGTGTGAACAGTTACTTTAGAATCAACAATATAAGGTCGGAACTTATCACAAGCAAATACAACTGCTAAAAATTCTTTTTCAGTAGTAGCATAATTTCTCTGGGCACTGTCTAGAGTTTTACTGGCATATTGAATAACATTTAATTTCTTTTCAACTCTTTGTCCTAGAACAGCACCTACAGCATAATCACTAGCATCACACATAATTTCAAAGGGTAAATTCCAATCAGGTGGCTGAACTATAGGTGCAGAAATCAAGGCTTTCTTAAGTATTTCAAATGCTTCTACACAATCATCATCAAAGATAAAAGGAACATCTTTTTGTAAGAGATTAGTCAGAGGCCTAGAAATTTTTGAGAAGTCTTGAATGAACCTCCTATAAAAACCGGCATGACCAAGGAAATTTCTTATACCTTTAATGTCCTTAGGACACGACATCTTTTCAATAGTATCAACTTTTCCTTTATCGACTTCAATACCTCTTTTAGAAATTTTGTGCCCCAGGACAATACCTTCGTTAACCATAAAGTGGCACTTCTCCCAATTCAAGACAAGATTAGTTTCTTCACATCTCTGCAAAACTTGATCAAGGTTGCTCAAGCAATCATCAAAAGAAGTTCCATATACGGAGAAATCATCCATGAAAACCTCAACAATCTTTTCACAAAAATCAGAGAATATAGCCATCATGCATCTTTGAAAGGTAGCAGGTGCATTGCATAAACCAAAAGGCATACATCCATAAGCAAAGGTACCGAAAGGGCAAGTAAAAGTGGTCTCTTCTTGATCCTCTTTTGACACAGGTATTTGAGAGAAACCAGAATAACCATCTAGAACGCAAAAATGCGTATGTTTGGATAATCTTTCTAGCATTTGATCAATAAAAGGTAAAGGGTAATGATCCTTTTTAGTAGCTTTATTTAGTTTGCGGAAATCAATTACCATTCTATAACCTGTAACGATTCTTTGTGGGATCAATTCATCTTTATCATTAGGGACAACAGTAATGCCTCCCTTCTTAAGGACACAATGGACATGACTTAACCACTGACTATCAGCAACGGGATAAATTATACCTCCCTCCAGAAGCTTTAGTATTTCTTTTCTTACCACTTCTTTCATCTTAGGATTTAACCATCGTTGGTGATCAACAACAGGTTTAGCGTCTTTCTCCAATTTTATTTTGTGCTGACATAGAGTGGGACTAATGCCCTTAAGATCATCAAGAGTATATCCAATAGCAGCACGGTGCTTCTTCAGAGTTTTCAATAATTTCTTTTCTTCATGCTCTGAAAGGTTAGCACTGATAATAACATGATATATCTTTTTCTCATCAAGATAAGCATATTTAAGAGTATCAAGTAATGGTTTAATCTCAAACACGAGATCACCCTTGGGTGGAGGAGGATCCCCTAGGATTTCAACAGGCAAGTTGTGTTTCAAAATAGGTCCCTACTTAAAGAATACTTCATCTATTTCCCTTCTTTCAATCATAAACATATCATTTTCATGGTCGAGTAAATATTGTTCTAAAGGATCATTAGCAGGCACGGCAATAGAAGCAAGACCAATAATTTCATCTTTACTAGGCAATTCTTTATCATGGGGTTGTCTACGAAATTTAGCAAAATTAAACTCATGAGACATATCCCCCAAACCAATAGTAACAACATCCTTTTTGCAGTCTATCCTAGCATTAACAGTATTCAAGAAGGGTCTACCAAATATAATGGGACAAAAGTTATCTTGTGGGGAACCAAGAACAAGAAAATCAGCAGGATATTTAACTTTCCCACACAAGACTTCAACATCTCTAACAATCCCAACTGGTGAAATAGTGTCTCTATTGGCAAGCTTAATTGTAACATCGATTTCCTCTATCTCAGCAGGTGCAATATCATGCATAATTTGTTTGTATAAGGAATGAGGTATTGCACTTGCACTAGCACCCATATCACACAAGCCATGATAACAATGATTTCCTATTTTAATAGAAATAACAGGCATGCCTACAACAGGTCTATGTTTATTTTTAGTATCAGGTCTAGCAATTCTAGCAGCTTCATCACAGAAGTAAATAACATGCCCATCAATATTATCGGCCAAGAGATCTTTAACCATAGCAATACTAGGTTCAACTTTAATTTGCTCAGGGGGTGTAGGTGTTCTAGTGTTACTCTTACGAACCACAGTTGAAGCTTTAGTATGATCCTTTATTCTAACAGGGAAAGGTGGTTTCTCAATATATGCGGTAGGAATAACAGGATCAACATTATAAGTGATAGTCTTTTCTTCATCTTTAATAGGTGCAACTACTTTTACTTCAATGGGAGGATTATATTTAAACCACTTCTCCCTAGGGAGATCAACATGAGTAGCAAGGGATTCATAGAAAGAAGCTACTATCTCAGAGTCAAGTCCATATTTAGTGCTAAATTCACGGAAAACATCGGTATCCATAAAAGATTTAACACAATCAAACTTAGGTGTTATACCTAACTCCATACCTTCGTCGAGATCCCAATCTTCAGAGTTGAGTTTAATTCTTTCCAATAAATCCCATTTGAATTCAATAGTCTTCATCATAAAAGAACCAGTACAAGAAGTATCAAGCATGGAGCGATTATTGAGAGAAAGCCGAGCATAAAATTTTTGAATAATAATTTCTCTTGAGAGCTCATGATTGGGGCATGAATATAACATTGACTTAAGCCTCCCCCAAGCTTGAGCGATGCTTTCTCCTTCGCGAGGCCAAAAATTATATATATAATTACGATCACGATGAACCAGATGCATAGGATAAAACTTCTGATCAAATTCCAATTTCAATCGGTTGTAGTTCCATGATCCCATATCATCACATAGCCTAAACCATGTCAATGCTTGCAAGCTTAAATAATCCACAAACTTCATCCACATAGATTAGGTGCAAATCGGGATGCAATGTTCCATCTCCTGTAAAAGGATTAGCTAGCAGTTTCTCTATCATACCCGAAGGAATTTCAAAGTAAACATTTTCAGTAGGTTCAGTAGGTTGAGGAGAAACTCTTTTCTCTACTGGTCGGGGTGAAGATACCCCGAACAAGCCCCTCAAAGGATTACTTTCCATAGTAACAAGTGACAGTGAATTTCAGCACACTATATAAATTTTTCCTTACCAAATTCCACTTACCAAAGGCGCTTCACTCCCCGGCAATGGTGCCAGAAAAGAGTCTTGATGACCCACAAGTGTAGGGGATCTATCTAGTCTTTTCGATAAGTAAGAGTGTCAAACCCAACGAGGAGCAGAAGGAAATGAGAAGCAGTTTTCAGTAAGGTATTCTCTGCAAGCACTGAAATTATCGGTAACAGATAGTTTTGTGATAAGGTAATTTGTAACGGGCAATAAGTGTTAGAAGGGAGAGAGAGAGATTGGTGGAATTGTCGTTGTATTGCTTGAGCCTCGTGGGCATATATATAGGAGTACATGATCATCTTGGAGTACAAGGCATGGTAGAATAATATCCTACGCTATCCTAGCTTTCCTAATAATCACGATACTCAACATCCCCCAGCAGTCACAACGGTAGCGACGCAGACGGTGAGACTGGAGAAGAATCCGAAGGTAAGCCGACGGACACCCCCCACAGTCGTAACGGTCGATGCATCGCGGAGTCGTGGCTGGAGTGAAAACCGACGAGGTTGCTCAAGCAAGGCAGTAGCCCTTTGTGCTGTTTGTCGAGGTAGCCGAGAGCGTAGGTGGTGTAGCCGTAGGCGAGGTAGCCGTGCGAAGAACACCGTGGTCGGTGTCGAGTCGGGGGTCACCGGTGTCGAGGTAGTTGCCTTGGAGACACGGAAGAAGAGCAGCGGCGGCGGCGGCCTAAGGAGGCGGCGGCGGTGGCTAGAGAAGGGCGCAGCGGCAATGCTCGAAGTAGGCGATAATGAACCCGACAGCGTGACAAAGACCGGCGCGGACGGTGACATTCCCGCGCCAAGGGAGGCGGCGCGGCACATATCACGTGTAAGTCAACGCGCGTGGACGGCGGTGGACCGCGGGCCACAGCATTACGGCCCGAAGGGGCGACGCAACGGCGGCGGGCAGGTCGGGGCGACGGCGGAGAAGACCTCAGGGTGGTTGCAGGGATCGCGTGCCACGCTCGCTACGGCCCGACGGGGCGACGCAGCGTCAGCGCGAGGGTCGGTGCAGCCTCGGGGACGGCCTGGAGCGGACGGCCTCGGTGCGGCGGTTGACCGCGGGCCGCGGCACTACGGCCCGAAGGGGCGACGCAGCGGCAGCGCGCGAGGTGGTGCAACCACGGGAACGGCCTCGGGGCGGCGGCGGGGATCACGTGCCGCGGTGCTATGACCCGAAGGGGCGACACAGCGGCGGCGCGGATCGGTGCAGCCACGGGAAGAACCACAGGGCGGCGGCGCTGCGGCCCAACGGGGCGACGCAGCGGCAGCCCGTTGCTCGATCGGTGGAGAGGCGTGTAAACTTGACGGTGATCTTCACTGAATCCTGAGGACACGTTCATCGGGTGGTGATCAGACCAGACGATTTACGTCAGACGACGGGACGTGCACATCGGAAGCAACATGCACGGGCAACTAGCATGCATGCACCATGCATGGAACAGCCAAGCGGCATGCAGGAATGGGCAACAGCACCACGCGTGAGTGCGCGTGAGACACGGCCAGCCCGACAGGGCAGGGCAGGCCAGCGTGAGCGAATGCCGTACACGACGCACGTGCGTATGGCCCCAGGCGCTGTGTGGCAACGAATCCCGTCGGAGAGCCAATAAAGATGCTGATGAAGTAGACATGCGTGATAGATGATGAACAGCGGCGAGCGACTCAACCCGATCTATAGATCGGAGAGCCAAAAAAGAACACCGATCAAACGACCGGCGAGAGAGAAAAACCCCGGATCAAGGATCGCGAAAAAGACTCTAGGGCAGCCGGTCAACATGACCGGCGGACGAACCCTAGGTACGGGCGGCGCGGCCCCTGGCGGCAGTCATGGAGTCCGACCGCCCCGGGGGCGGCGCGCGGGTGCGGAAGCGGCGACGGCTAGGGTTTAGGATCGAGGTAAGGCTGATACCATGTTAGAAGGGAGAGAGAGAGATTGGTGGAATTGTCGTTGTATTGCTTGAGCCTCGTGGGCATATATATAGGAGTACATGATCATCTTGGAGTACAAGGCAAGGTAGAATAATATCCTACGCTATCCTAGCTTTCCTAATAATCACGATACTCAACAATAAGTAATGAAAGTAAATAAGGTGCAGCAAGATGGCCCAATCCTTTTTGTACAAAAGTACAAGCCTGTACAAACTCTTATATGAAGGAAAATGCTCCCGAGGACACATGGGAATTATCGTCAAGCTAGTTTTCATCACGCTCATATGATTCGCGTTCGTTACTTTGATAATTTGATATGTGGGTGGACCGGTGCTTGGGTGCTGCCCTTCCTTGGACAAGCATCCCACTTATGATTAACCCCTATTGCAAGCATCCGCAACTACAAAAGAAGTATTAAGGTAAACCTAACCATAGGATGAAACATATGGATCCAAATCAGCCCCTTACGAAGCAACGCATAAACTAGTGTTTAAGCTTCTGTCACTCTAGCAACCCATCATCTACTTATTACTTCCCAATGCCTTCCTCTAGGCCCAAACAATGGTGAAGTGTCATGTAGTCGACGTTCACATAACACCGCTAGAGGAAAGACAACATACATCTCATCAAAATATCGAACGAATACCAAATTCACATGACTACTTATAGCAAGACTTCTCCCATGTCCTCAAGAACAAACGTAACTACTCACAAATCATATTCATGTTCATAATCAGAGAGGTATTAATATGCATAAAGGATCTGAACATATGATCTTCCACCAAATAAACCAACTAGCATCAACTACAAGGAGTAATCAACACTACTTGCAACCCACAGGTACCAATGTAAGGTTTTGGGACAAAGATTGGATACAAGAGATGAACTAGGGTTTTAGAGGAGATGGTGATGGTGAAGATGTTGATGGATATTGACCCCCTCCCGCTGAGAGGATCGATGGTGATGACGATGGCGATGATTTCCCCCTCCCGGAGGGATGTTTCCCCGGCAGAACAGCTCCGTCGGAGCCCTAGATTGGTCCCGCCAAGGTTCCGCCTCGTGGCGGCGGTGTTTCGTCCCGAAAGCTTCCTTCTGATTTTTTCTCAGATGAGAGACTTCATATAGAAGAAGATGGGCACCGGAGGCCTACCAGGGGGCCCACGAGACAGGGGGGCGCGCCCAGGGGGGTAGGGCGCGCCCCCCACCCTCTTGGCCAGGGTGTGGGCCCCCTCTGGTTAATTCTTTCACCAATATTTTTTATTAATTCCAAAACGTGCCTCCGTGAAGTTTCAGGACTTTTGGAGTTGTGCAGAATAGGTCTCTAATATTTGCTCCTTTTCCAGCCCAGAATTCCAGCTGCCGGCATTCCCCCTCTTCATGCAAGCCTTGTAAAATAAGAGAGAATAGGCATAAGTATTGTGACATAATGTGTAATAACAGCCCATAATGCAATAAATATCGATATAAAAGCATGATGCAAAATGGACGTATCAAGCTCGCACACAACGGTGCCTACACATCTCTTGCAGCACCTCTTTGCCGTCGTTGCTCAATGACTAGTCGGAGACGAAGACGACCGCAACCTCGGCCTTAGAGCTAGCATCGATGGAAAAGCACGCACGCTGCACGCACACGAGCATGTACGGAGTGCCCACGACATGGTGCGTCCCCGGTCGCATCTATTCCTTCTGCGCACATTGTCTATCAAGGACTCAGATGATGACGAGGAAAATTATGGGGAGTGGGCTCTCATGCAAGAGCCTAGCTATATGCGGATTCCTAGACAAATAGAATAAATATGACGAAAGAGAAAGAGAGAAGGTTGAAAAAAGTACTAAGTGATGTTATAGCCAACCTTGTAGCCCACACTACTATATGAGTGACTACTAGCAATGTGCCCATGCATTGCAATGGATCCAAAATAGAATAATACATGTTCACAAACTTGAAAGAAAAACACTCTAGTTTGGTGTATATCACTAAAAATATACTCATATTAGGTTTCAATCAAAATATATTCCTTGTGGCTGTTTTGATGAGGTGGGGGAGGGATGTGGTCGGTTTCAAGATACTAAGGGGTTTCTGCAAATTGGAGCAGAGAAGTGGGGTCTTGTTGCAAAAATGACACGACTTACATCATAGTCGTTACATGCAGACCTAATGGTCAGAAATGACGGATGGCAGACACACCATCATCACCAACTGAGTCTTTTATAGGATTATAGGAGTCAAGATAAATGATGGCTATACATGACATGGCAGTTTCTTATAGCCATCAGCTGGCTATACTATTAACCATGCTCTTAGGCTGGTCATAGTGTAGAGTAACTTAGACTAGTGTCATGCATATGACACTAGTCTAAGCTACTACCTCCATAATGCAAAGTAACATAGTAGTAGTGTCATACTAGTTGGCTTCATTTATTACCTTGTAGACTCATCCTCTCTTGGTAAGCGCTATGTTATAGTAACATATGTTTTTTCTCAAATACGCACGAGTGTGCGTATCATTCATTAAAGAAGAGAGGGGAAAGATCCCCAAATCCACGGTTACAAGCTTATTTACAAGCGGAATTAATCCGGCACCACCCTACTTTCTACAATGGACTACTCACTTGTGCCCCACACTACATATTATGTTACTCTAAACACATCTCTCCTCATTAAATACATGCCACATAAGAAAACTTGTCTTGGACTGCGCTATGTTACTACCTAGGAGTATGTTACTCCCACTATGAACTGTTGCACGTCCACCATAGCAAAAGTTTCTCCTCGTGCTGCGAGCCACCGCACATGCATTGGCGAGGGAGAAGGCATAGTAAACAAGCTTCTCGTCGTTCTGCGAGTTGCCGCGTGTTGGCAGGAGGATGAACAAAGCTCACGTCAATAAAAAAGAGTGGAAGAGCATAGATTCCTGACGACCGAGAAGGAGCAAGGAACCTCATGGTGGAGCGTCTGCACTCATAATATATTATATTATTCAGCGATATAAAATCAACCAATCATCTCCATAGTGGACTGGAAGAGTACGAAACATGGCAGCCCAGTGTAGTTACATCATACTACATGGCTAACCCACGCTATCACCATTTTTCTTGGCCTCCGTGCGACACCTAGCTCTAGTAATCCAGCAACCCGTATCGCTTCTCGCTCCTCGGCTCTCTCAAAGTGCGGCGGGCTGGCATTTTTGCCATCTATTGAGGTCGGTTAACTCATCACATGTTACCGACATGACAAGAGCATTCTAAAAAAAATACTATACTCTATTGTTATGCCAAGAAGAGGAAGCGCTTTGACCGACGGACCAAATGAGACAGGCGTGCCGTGCCGTGAATGGGTCCAGTTTCTCGTTTTGAACTCGTTTAGAACACTTGGTTTTGACTATTGATAAGATTTTATATAGGGCCTAATGTATTCTTCGAGGATGCCTTTGACTATTGATAAGAATTTATATAATTTAAAAATTATATCATTCAAAGATCCTTTCATGTTCAGTTTAAAAAAAAAAGATCCTTTCACGTACGAATTTGACTGTATGCTTTGAGCAACTTGCATGTCCTATACTGCTCCTGTTTGGATACTCTAACTTAGCTAGAGGTTAGACTAACTCATGACTAACCCTGAACTAACTGTAGCCAAAGAAGTGTTAGGGTGACAGGGTTAGATTGACAATAAAAGCACTTGATGGAGAGAGAAAAGTGATTTTCCAGTGGGCCCAATGAGAACTATCTCCAATTAGCACCTCTTGGGTGGGATTGTTTTTTTTGGTGGGTTTGGTGCAACTTGCTCCAATTTAACCCTCATGATTGGATACTTTAGGGCTATTTGAGCCCCAACTAGCTCAAACTAACTCTAACCCATGGATCCAAACAGGGCCAAAGTTAGTCTCGAAAAACGCATTAAGCCCTATATACATGGACAGACGGAGTACATGATACTAGCAAGCGCTCACCATTAGTAGTAGTTCATTGGTTGGTTTCAATTTTTGATTCAGTTGCTGTGCTGCTACCGCCAATATTCGCGTGTGGTTGTTTCTGGAGTAAAAAAAGGAGGTACTAGTACTTACTATGGGAAAGGTGAAGTGATGGTTGCTTCGCACGACCAACTTATTACTCTGGGAATATGGGAGTACCAGTGGATTGAAGGAATAGAGAAATGATGGTTGCTTCGTCTGAGCAACTTACTGTGGTGAAGGTGGGGCTCTGTGATTTGATTGCTCACTATTCATTACTACTGCGACGCAACGACCGGGGTGAATCTTTCCCTGCAGTTGTGCACTCAATATTGCTGCATGGCAGGTAGAGCCGGATGAAGGATGTCCCACATGTCGGTGAAATGGAGTTGAATTGTTTCTGGCATTGCTATCAATCCTTCAGGAATTGTTTATATGTATGCATAATTTTAATGAAATTGTACTGTGATGCTATGAAGGTTTCAACTTTGGTTCCCATAGGAAAAAAAGGTTTCAACTTAGGATTCATGTGTCCTCTTGCCTCAAGATTATCTCGTTACAACATTCCATCAAATACAAATGAAACTACCATGGCTGCTAATGCATCTCAATGGTTCGCAGAGCAGCGCCAATATTCACATCACAACTGAAGACAAAGTTGTGAGAAGGTGTACAAATAAAGAAAAATATATAATTGATCGATGTGGTTCATAGGCATGGCTCCATTTCCTGGGCACAGTGTTCATTGCTTGGCAGCTAGTTTCACCCAGCTCTGTAGCAAAAAAAGAGGTGTATGGAGAACACCACAATCCGATCATTTTGTGCAGCTCCACTAAAATCGAGCGGACCATCCCTGTTTGCAAAGATATCCAGTCAGTGTGATTACAATAATAGTGGAACTAGATGATGAAACATAACACACACAAATAGAAGCCGATCACCTCTGCGATCTCTCTTTAGGAATAACTACTTGTTGGATAAGATTAGGCACGGAGTTGGATGAGGAGGATAGCAAAACCAATCTCCCTTTCTGCAGTCCCACAGAAATGTAAAAACGTTGCCCGTGTGACATTTTGGTGGAACTGCACAAAAAACTCTTAAGAAAAAAGTGATTTGTGCAGTTTACCAAAAGGTCGCAATAGCAACAAGGTGAAAATGGATAGCTCTGTTTGCAAAAGGAGGTAGAAAGGAAACAATTACTGCCCAATAACACGAGTTGAAAACACATACGCCGACAAAAAAGAAGCATATTCCATGTAATAAGGGAAAGATAGCAGCATGGTGGTTTATCAAAAATGGTTTGAGGACGAGATTGCAAGATGGAAAGTACGCCAGCCAAGATACCTTTTAAGCAAACAACTAAAGAAGATCCACATGCAGCAACGCGGGAAGATGGGCAGTGGAGCAAGGCCGGAGGAAGTTGTACCTGAGGGTCGTCGGGATGTTACTAGGAGGGTGCCGGCGGCCGGGATCTGCCCATACTACGGCAGCGAGCAAGTGGCGAAGGCCCTACCACGCCAGAGCTTGGTCAGAGAGAACGGCGGGTACCGCAGATCGGGACGTGCTGCCTCAATGCCGTCGAACGGAGAAATGATGCACATCCTCCCTTTCCGCCGGCGGACGAGATGCGACCGAATCACTGACCAACGGTGAGAGAGAGAGGCCACCGCCGCCTTGTGTGAGATGGTGTGATGAGAGACAAACCCCGGCAGGCAGGCTCCGTTCTATATAGTGGAGCGGATTTTTCCATTTTCCCCACGGCAATCGTTTTATATTATGTACGTGCCATTGAGGAATATATAACTTTATTTAATACTAACGCGTCAAGTCAAACTTTGTTCAGCCTAGGCATGGTACCCGACCCTCCTTCAAGTAAACAACCGCTACACATGTCAAATTATCACGTGGGCTGCCTTTTCGTACAGGAACGAACTCCACCGTGTACCCGCGCGGGTGTGGCCGGGAACGAGATGTGAGTACGTGCATCCTGCGTGCACCTCTTTTTTACATGCAGGTACGTACGTGGGTGGGTGTGAGAGAGATGGTTTGTGTGAAACAGAGGTGATGTGTCGATGATATCTCAAACAAAAAAACGTAACATATGCAATGTGTGTGAAACGGAGTCATGGACGTGAGATATCGATAGAATCGAAAATAGGGACAACGTGTGTGGCTGCGCGATCGATAAAGAGTGCCATCGAATTTGTGTTTGCCCATGTCAAAGATACAGGGCGGCTGGCCTACTGGAATTTGAGAGGGCAGAGGTGCAGTTTTTCTCTGTGGCATGGATACCTACCTACAACGTTCGACTATCGGGGTGTGTGTGTGCCCCCCCCCCCCCCCCCGGGGGGGCAGAGACCAATCAACTAGTATATGTGTGGGGAAGGAGAGGGACCTAGCTATGTATTGAGGGAGATCGATCGGCATCCATGGATATGTGTAGCAGAGGAATAAGGTTGGGCCCCCCCCCCCCCCCCAGCGTCGGAGGGTTGGTGGTGGAGTGGCGTCTCACAAATGGTGGGAGAGGCCTCCTAGACAAATGGAGGGTACGAGTGCAATATCAATAAGAGAGTGCGGGGGATGTCTGTCTGTCTATGCATGTGCGTGTGAGAGACGGGTCGGGAGGTATGCAAGGATGATGAGGGGAGACGATATGGTTGTGGTAAGCATACATAACTACATAGGAAGATCAACCGTCGTGTGTCCGAGAAAGGGAGAGACATAACTAGTGAGGTATGTCTATCGGTGCGTGGGGAAAACGAATTATAGTCGACCAGGCTATATGTAGGGAGATCGGTACGTATACATGCATGCATGTGTTAGAAGCAAATAAGGTCTGGAGAGACAGACAGGGGGAGAGGGGTGCAGCAAGGAGGTGGTGCGAGAGGCCTACCATGTCGATGGGGAAGGAGTGTGCGAGTATGAGATCGATGAAAAGAGGGGCGGGAGTGTGCACCTGTGTGGAACCGTATTGGACATAGGGGGCATGGACGGTGAGAAGAGAAGAGGGGAAGTATGTGTTTGTGGTAGGCATACTTGGCTAGAGAGGTATATCAACCGGTGTGTGCCGGAAAGAAGGAGCCGGGGGGCCTATACACACCGCGGGTGAACGACCTAAAGAGAAATAAAGAACATGCGCGATGGAGGGGACGCTGAGGGAGGGTGAGAGGGGGGCGGGCGTGTGCATCCCCCCCCCCCCCCCCCCCCCCCCCCCCCCCCCCCCCCCCCCCCCCCCCCCCCCCCCCCCCCCCCCCCCCCCCCCCCCCCCCCCCCCCCCCCCCCCCCCCCCCCCCCCCCCCCCCCCCCCCCCCCCCCCCCCCCCCCCCCCCCCCCCCCCCCCCCCCCCCCCCCCCCCCCCCCCCCCCCCCCCCCCCCCCCCCCCCCCCCCCCCCCCCCCCCCCCCCCCCCCCCCCCCCCCCCCCCCCCCCCCCCCCCCCCCCCCCCCCCCCCCCCCCCCCCCCCCCCCCCCCCCCCCCCCCCCCCCCCCCCCCCCCCCCCCCCCCCCCCCCCCCCCCCCCCCCCCCCCCCCCCCCCCCCCCCCCCCCCCCCCCCCCCCCCCCCCCCCCCCCCCCCCCCCCCCCCCCCCCCCCCCCCCCCCCCCCCCCCCCCCCCCCCCCCCGCAACAATCATGATTGTAGATTCTTATTGAAATAGAGAAATGAATTCAAATTTAGTTTGAATTGCAGCGGTAGTATAGACATTTGGAATGCACTAAAATGTTGGCATGAGTAGGTTACATGAATTATACAGCGAACGAAAAAATTTAATTGGACATAACATGTTGGTATGAGTAGCTTTGAATAGCATTTGTATAGTAAAACGGGACAAGACTCTCTCTTTGTGTGGTGTGAATAGTTTTATTTTTTTCTTTTTTTTTCGTTGAGGGAAGTGCGAATTGATTTGGTACGTACAAGTAAAATATTACATGTTAGGCTTGTCCCTAAAATTCAACCCGCGCCTTGTTATATCCCGAAAATTCAGATATCGTGCTCCCAAAACTGGCGCCTTGCTATCCTGAAATTACAACGCGCGCGAAAACTCCATCCAGCTGCCAAATCCCGACACGCGAAATCTCCCTTCTAACCCTGAGCCGAAAGGGCCGCTAGTTCAAATCGGTGGGGGTACTTTTGTAACACACCCTACATTTTGGACAAGCGCGTCCATGGTTCCCCCTCCCATCGCCTCCTTTTCGCCATTCGAAATCCCAGGACGCCATAACCTCTCCACTCTAGCCGCGAAACCCCACCCTCCTCCGTCCGCCACCTCACCGCTGCCTAGTCGGAGCCTCTTCCCCGATGACGTTGTCCACTGCAACAGCTTGACGTCCCTCATCCACCTCCCCAGATGAGGATCCATCGTCCATCTCGTCGTCCCGCCGGTTCAACCGCCCCGTCCTCCACCTCCAAGGAGCTGCTCCGATGATCGCCTCATCTATCGTAGCTGCTCCATCCCCACAGCGCCGCCTTAACCTGCTCCACCGAAACTGCAACATCCTCACCGACTCCTCGGACGAAGCCGAGGCCTACTCGACGCCCCCCCCCCCCCCCCCCCCCCCCCCCCCGCATCGCACCTTCTCCTTAACTCGACCTCCCGGCGCCGACGGTGCTCCATCCCACACCCCCATGGAGCGGCTACCTCGAAGCCGGAGCCGCGGGCGACATCTCCACGGCGGCTCTCCCCCAGTGCGAGGCCCCTTCGGCGGCGGCGTCCATACCAGCTGGATCTGCTGCTGTTGCTGCTCTGGCTTTTGCTCGCTCGCTCGTTTGATCGCCCAGCTACTGCTGCTCTGGCTCTCGCTCGCTCGCGCTGCTGCTGCTGCTCTGGCTCTCGCTCGCGCTGCTGCTGCTACTCTCCCCCTCGCTCGTGCTGCTGCTCTGCTCTGATTGAGCTACACTTCAGTTGAATGAATCGACTTTTGGGTTAGTCGATTTTCAGGGGGTGGGGGGCTCACCGGAGTTAAGGAAGAACCACCTGCAGCGGGGAGGGGGGCTCGCCGGAGAGGTATCCCACTATCTTAGGGTTTTGGGTGGGGCCGGTGCTCGCCGGCGGTGGGGGGCGCGATGGTGGGGCGGTGACGTGGGGATCACCGGAGAAAAAGCTTGGCATGGGGCCCCCCCCCCCCCCCCCCCCCCCCCCCCGGGGCCTAGATGGCTGGCCGGGTGGCGGCGGACCGGCGGTGGGGAGGTCCCCCCCCCCCCCCCCCCCCCCCCCCCCCCCCCCCCCCCCCCCCCCCCCCCCCCCCCCCCCCCCCCCCCCCCCCCCCCCCCCCCCCCCCCCCCCCCCCCCCCCCCCCCCCCCCCCCCCCCCCCCCCCCCCCCCCCCCCCCCCCCCCCCCCCCCCCCCCCCCCCCCCCCCCCCCCCCCCCCCCCCCCCCCCCCCCCCCCCCCCCCCCCCCCCCCCCCCCCCCCCCCCCCCCCCCCCCCCCCCCCCCCCCCCCCCCCCCCCCCCCCCCCCCCCCCCCCCCCCCCCCCCCCCCCCCCCCCCCCCCCCCCCCCCCCCCCCCCCCCCCCCCCCCCCCCCCCCCCCCCCCCCCCCCCCCCCCCCCCCCCCCCCCCCCCCCCCCCCCCCCCCCCCCCCCCCCCCCCCCCCCCCCCCCCCCCCCCCCCCCCCCCCCCCCCCCCCCCGTGGTGGGGAGTTGTTTCGGGGCGGCGAGGCGGCGGCGGACCGGCGGTGGGGAGTTGTTTCGGGGCGGCCAGGCGGCGCGGGGTTCGGCCGGTGGTGTCTGGCGGCTCAGGGGGTTGCAGGTTGAAGATGAACTGTAGGCCCTCCCTAAACTATCCGATGTGAACTGCCTCTCTGCTACCTTTGCATTCAGTTTTGACAGTAACATTCAGATTCCACAGTAAATTTCAGTTTTGACAGTTAAGTTCGGAGTCAACCGTTTTTACCTCATCTGTTGTAGTCAGGTGGTTTTTGGTGATGTAAATTTTACATCTATCACTTTTTGGTAATGCATTTTATATCATCTATTGGAGATGCTATTAGAATCCCACTTGAGATTAACGATGTCTGTCTTGTGCTGCTTCAGCCTTGACGTCTTATGGCTCACCGGACCTGCTCGAACGACGAAACGATCCATCACAACAGAGCAGTGCCCTGGACGCCGTCTACAGATTCCTCAGATCTTCCTCCACACCTCCGGCAGCCACCTCTGCCTCAACTTCTTCAGCGACCAACCAATGATGTTGAGGTCAACACGGCTACGGCAAACAGGTTGTACATTTGTTGCATCACTTATTACTCTACATTCATGTCGATCCATTAGGGCTATTTTGGTTCAACAGAAAAACGTAGCAATAGGAAATTTCCCTATAGCACTCTACTATTCAATTATTCATGCATTTTGTTGAAAGGAATGGAGTAAAACATCCACCTGGACCTACTTTTCAAAATCCTATGCATGAAAACAAGACCAATTGCATTAATGGCAGAATAACATTCTAACTGTACACACTTTCATATGGTTTCACTTTATTTTGGCCATGTTTCTTTGCATTCCTCTACTCTTCATATTCATTTGAACCAAACACCCAAGTTGAAAGAAATCCTTTGTTTACAAATGCTCTGTTTACCATGTGCATTCCTATCCTATTCCAATGTTTTTCTATCCCTGCGTTTTTAGAATCATGCAAGCCAAATGAGCCCTTACAGAATTACTTCAGTTACAGGTAGGTGTCGAAGGAAACTTTGTGTGGTTTGTCCTACTCCTGCCGCGACGTCGTCCACCTCACCTGAGCTGCTCCATCGATAGAAGCATCCACCAAACCAGACATCACGACTCCTGACCGTCTTTCGCTGCCTCAGATCTCCTTCCCTGTCGCCGGCACCCACCGCAACGGCATCACCATCATCGACTCAGCAGATGAACCTG